>JAYKKT010000071.1:20582500-20877500 GCA_036023115.1 Brasenia schreberi
AAGCAGAGAATTCAACTGTTGGCAACATCAAAATGTTTCATTAAGGCATGGCATCTCATGCAACGGCACAGGCAGGGTGGGGTGTCCCTCTCATCCGAAATTATGAAAATTTGTATTTTCGTATTGAAATTTTAAAAAAAATTGAAAAGTTTTAAAGCCCTTCCCACACGAATCTAAGGTCCATTCCACCGGAAATCCGCCACTGATCTCATGCCCATGCTTAATTTCCACTAGTAGGAAACAAGGTTTTTCGACGGTTGGCGGCCTCAAAAATGTTTTCTACTAGTGCAGTAAGACACGGCATCTCATGTTATGATTAATGATAAGCATACATTATATTCATGAAATGGACAAAGTTGCAGTTGTGGAATTAATTTTATTTTGACTTATCCTCAAAAAATTTTGTTTTTTTATTTGACCTCCGTATAAGAAACTAGAACTAAGATAAGGTTTTATCATTTGTTAATGATATTCTCTTGAATGGTGGTGCAGGTTTCAAATCATTGTCATCAGTTTGGACAGCATTAAGTAGTCTTACAGGAAGCATCTCACCTGGCTTAAGAAACCTTTCATTTGAATAAAGCATCCATGTCGTTTCCCAGCTTTTTTTTCTTTCTGAGTCCAAGCAGAGTCGAGATCTTTGAAACTTTTTGGCCGCTTTAGTTGACGTACGAGTAAAGAACTCCTCGAGGCATGACTCCAACGCAAGCCTTGAGGGAGCCTTCTTCTTGTCTTCATACACTGACATGCACATGTGTGTGTGTGAGAAGAGAGAGAGAGAGAGAGAGAGAGAGAGAGAGAGAGAGAGAGAGAGAGAGAGAGAGAGAACAAAAATGTTGGTCATGTTGAATTTTACGGCAAACCGAGCATTTCCAAAATAGGTGATAGTTTGTGAAGATGATGATATTTGGAGTACCACTGGCTAATGAAAACTGTGTGTACCGTGAGGGTTTCACCATTCCATAGCTAATCGTCAGCTTGAGTATTAAACAAGGAAGGTTGAGTTAGGTAGCCGACGGTGAGTATAAAGTTATCAAGTTGTGTTAGGTTCATCTGTTTTGACACAGTGAAAATAGGACCCGAAACTGAAATTACTGGACATGGCAACCGGCACAGAAACCCAACACAAACACAATTCAAGCAGTCTGTGGTCGGGTTCACCAAACATAACACGAAAAAACTCAGATCGTGTTCCATATGATAGGTTTTCCCACAAGCACAAAATGATAGATACTTAGTCAAGCTTCCCTTGTCTAGAGAAATGTGGGTCCTTCCGTGACCTGATATTTTGGACACTACTTTCCTTTCTAATGATTCCACACCAAAAAAATCTAAGTTTTGACAAACTTTCTCTAATTGGCATTTATTACGAAGGTGCCAAACCCTAGCTTCGATGGTGTGATGACCTAGGTAGGTTAGGTGATAAATTTGGTCGAGTCAAAAGACTCTCTCAGCTGGTCTAACCAAAGTAGCCAAGTCGAGATGGACTGACCCTCATGATCGATAAAGTTCAGACGGCGAGGCAACGGCGGTCAATGTAGCTCTTAAGAAAATTCATGACTTCTATACTTTTCTCTAATTATATTGCAAATTATATCATAGAAAGTAAATATTGGCATGTAAAAAGAGTGATGAGGGTCTACATTTCGACCTCTTTTTCTCTAATCTTGTTTGCTTTGAATTTCGTACGTACATATTTCACGGATTTGCTTTTTAAAATCTTTTTTGTTATTGAAACTGCATATTTACTGTTTTTATTCTTTAATGGGGGGTACTTTATCTTTTAATATATGAGAAATTCATAGCATTTGAATATGTACAGTGTTTGGGCCGTCCGTTTTTTCTCATATTTATCAAGAAGTCATAATATATGTAAGAGTGTTCGAAAAATTATAAAAATACTCTTATTTCACTCGTGTTGGTGAAAAATATAAAGTGGGAAGAATATGTACATGGATAGATAGTCATCTACACCCAGATGATGATCCAACGAAACAATTGGAGAGATCGAAGGACAATTCAAATAAAAAACAAAAGCTGAAAAATTCAATATTGTGCTTTGTTATTCGAGAAACAACTTTCATCTTTGATTTTTAGTTTGAACCGTCTATATATTTTTAATTGGATGATCTAAATCGTCGTGAATCGCACAGGACTCCAGCAACTCTCTCTCTCTATATATATATGTATATATATAATATGTGTGTATGTGATATTAGAAAGTATCAATTTTGTGTGTGCACATAGATAAGAGAGAGAGAGAGAGAGATGTATCCTTTTCAACCCCAAATGAAAGTATGGTTCATCGAAGTACAAACGCGAGGGCCATTCTCGAATAAAAGTAGGCAAAACCACCAACTATTAAGAACCCAAAAAATTCTAGGTCTTGGCTTCTAGGAAGCTACAATACATTGGGGACCATTAGTTGAAGCCAACTTGTAAGAATTTGATTTTTCACGTGTGATGGCCAGGAACAAAGTTGATTTTTGGCCATATGATGCGACATAATGTCGTCATACTTTTCTGTTCTTCTTTCTCTCGGTGGCCATGGCCGACTTGGTCGTCATCTTCTTCTCCCTTTTGCATCTCAAGCTAGGGCCAGGAAATGATCATTGCCAGGCTCACCTTTTGCTCTTAAAGCACATTGAATGAACCAAAACCAAGCCATCCTCCTAATCAAGGTTGGGTCATCATGTGGCTGGTTTCTAGTCATTGTTGATCGGCTTGGCTCAACTACAACAGGCACATCACGCTAGTAGTATGATACTCCAGCTATCAGCAAATAAAGATTGCCATTAACCGGTTCAGTTTGATCGAAAGTCTGTACTCACCCAACCATCAATAGAACAAAATAATGACCATCCAAGTAAGCGGATGTGCGAGTCGATGCGGAGGAAGCCTACTTGTGTAAAGAGTTCAAACTAAAACCAGTATATATGCTTGTAATTAACAAAAAATATCATTTTCTATCTAGCAAAATACATAGCTCATATGATCATGATCCAACAAAATCGCATTATCCCATGTTAAGTGGGGTCAGCTACATGGATTCTTGGTCACCCGTTGTGCCCGATAGGGTCATAATCACATGCTAGAACCAGTAATATCATTTTCTACGTAGAAATCTTTAGATGATGGCATGGAGATGTGGTCATCAAGAGTACGCATAGCCGGAGCCCCTGCCTTCACTCCACTACCACCCGTTACAAGTCTATAATCTCATCCTCATCTTGATGTTTAATGTTTTTCTCCATTGTCGCCATCTTTCTTAAATGATGTAGAGATTTTCTCAAAAAAAATTAAACATAAATATAAAGAAAAGTGCGCTATTGCAATTTTTGACTCCCCAAATTCATTCAACTCTAGTTTGATCAGCACATGGCTCACCAAATCAAATCTTGAATGCAAAACAGTGAGCCTTTGACTCAAATGAGATCGCCATGCCCTTGAATTTAGGGCACCCTTACTCTATAGGCTTTTTAAAACATAGGGTTGGGCAAATTTTTCTATTTATGGGGCTAGGTCGATCGCATTCATCCCGTATTATTCAAAGTGTAAAGTTGGTGCCAACTATTTTCTCCAAGCTGGTTCCGATTATGAGGGTTTTCATCGTCAAACATCCTTTAGAGAGGGAAAGTTCAAAACTCTTTTCTTTTATAATATGAACTGAAGGGCTTTTGGTAAAGCTTTCAGCCATGAATAGAAAAAAAATGGTTCTTGTAGTGTCCCTTACGCGTAGAAATATTTAAGAATAATTAATGATAGTAAACCTTTTTAGTGGAATGCGAGCCTTTTCCTACGCCATTGGAATGACACTGAGTTTATAGTTCCTTGTGATTTGATATGCTAGAATTAAGCTAGCTAGTTGACATGCCTGACATGGCTGGTTTGGAAGGGGTCCGGCGGTTTGAACCGGAAGCAAACTGGTCCAGAAATTGGTCAAAACTGGAAGAAGCAACCCGAATGCAGAACTTGTCTCCTAGTCCCAAGATGGATTATGGTTCTTTTTTTTTTATAGAACCAAAATTGAACCAGAACAGGTGGCTTCAAACCGTTAGTTTCGGTGTAATTTTTAAGGCTTTATTGATTTTTTTTTTGTTCAAACCAACAGTCATAACCAGACCTGGTTCGGTTCTGGTTCTGAGCAAGCGGGAACAGGCGCAAGAGTTTTTACACAACTAATTAATTTTATTGATTCCCTTAAAATCAACGTTTATGCTTTAAAATGTCCGGTACATTTTATATATGAATACGATTCGAAATGAATTGTGGTAGTCTATTCTTTAGCAAGTAATTCATAAATTTCAAAAGAAGTAGGAGAATAAATCTCTAAAACAATTTAACCACTTTATTCGTATTTTGAATAACACCTCTTCATTCATCACAAGACTCAATACTAAGACTGAACTCGGTTGAAGTCAGAACGGATCCAAAGTCCAAAAGAGAGTGGCCCGTTCGGACACGACATCCAAGCTAAGACACCGCTGAAAATTGAAGTACGTACCCGTGTGAGTGAGAGAGAGAATAAAGGCGTAGATTCAGAAGAAAAGGAGGGAAGTCCGGCAATTGGTGTGCGAGTCCAGTGCTCGTCGGCCGGTGGAGACCAGCAGGAATCGTTCAGCAACCCCCGTACGTCAGTCAGTAAATGCATTTGCAAGATCATCCGCTATTAAAGCCTTAACCTTTCAATTTCAACCCCCGGAGTGAGATTCTTCGGGTACGTGTCCGTTTCCGCAAGCTTCATCATCCCTTCCCGATCTGTTTACTCCTCGCTTAACTTTGACGTTGACAAAGTAACGTGAAAACTGTTCACTTCTATAATGCACGCACTTCTAAGAACAGCCCAAATCCACTTTCTGCCACGAGTACGGACAACTATTTTCTAACCACGGAAAATATTATGTAAATTACACGAAAAGAAAGTTTCAAATTGATACGTACACGGGTGTGAAACTGGCATTGGATTTCTACGGAATCAAGCCGAGCTTAAAACCGATTGAAACTAAAACCAGTCAAACCAGAGACCAGCCGACTCGGCTATGGTTCTACCATCCATGAAATTAAAACGGGGTTGCAACCAAAATAAGCAGTTCCAAGCCTTCAATTTCAGATTTTTAATATTTAAAATTTCAAGATTTTTAATTGTTTTCAATTTTGATAACTTAAGACTCAAACAAGAACCCAAACCAGTTTGATTCCGATTCTTAATTTAAGCATGTTAATTTTTTGTATATACTTTTTATCCACTTTATTTGATGGTTGCCTTAGTTTTCAGGTGGGTATTATGATAAGTTTAAGAGCTAAATTAGATGCTAATTAGTATGTACTTGACAATATAATATTATATATAAAAAATCCTAGGACTGTTGATTTGAAATACGTTCAAGGAAAAAGAAATCATCGTAGAGAAAGAAGGTCGGAGCGCTGGGTCCCTTTTGAAAGCCGTGTTACTGAATATCATTGACCGTAACATTATTAGCATGTGAGAGACGCTGCAAAGAAAGACCGTGCGATGGCCACATATTTAACGAGTCCAACCGTCGATGACTCCTCGCCGTTCTCCTTTTGTCGCGTCTCTTCCTCTTCGCTAGCTGTCACGTGACGCACGTGATGACGCACTGTCTCTCCTTCCTCTATTTATTAACCGTAGCCTTGCACCATGAAAGGCTTCACACTTCGTACTCTCTCACTTTTACTTTTATATAAAAGTATATGTTTTCATAGAGTTTGTTGATGAGTTCTTAAATTTGTTACGTGAAAGAAGTCGATATCTGGTTAACAAAGTGTGGATATTTTGGATTGTACAAGATATTTGATTGAGTTGTTGAGAAGAGAATTTAGTATTTGTGTTGTTTTAATGGAGAAAGGTGGTGGTCTCAGTATCTCATCGGATCCACCTGGTTTCCTCCTGACCAAGCCACCAGTGCTCGACCCGTTTCCTATCGTCCCCAAGACGAAGAGGGAGCGGAGCCCGATCGAGGTGGATTTTTTCTCAGACAAGAGCCGGGCCAGTGCAGTCGCCGGTGGTGCCGAGGTCAAGAAAGAGGTCGCCCGTGAGAATGATCGTGATGTGAATGTAAGGAATCAAATTTTAATTATTTTATGATGATTTTTGACGTAAATTTTTTGAATTAGATGAATTAATTTTCTTGTTAGTTTTGGTTTGAATCAGACTGGGTTGCAACTTCTTATTGCAAACACCGGCAGCGACCAGTCTAGCATTGACGATGGCAGGCGGGCCGATCGTGAGGAGATTAAGACCAAGAATGAGGTGAGAAGAGACATCCTTACAGACTTATGAATAATTTGTTGCAATTCTAATGTGAATTAATTGGTTGCTGATGTTTTTCCTCAAAAAAGTATTATTCATCATCTTTAATTTATTTTTTGCAGCTGATGATGCTGAAGGCTGAAGTGGAAAGAGTGAACGAAGAGAACGGACGGCTGCGAGCCATGTTTCATCAAGTTACTGACGAATACCGAAGCCTTCAAATGCAAGTTGCATCGCTGAGACAGCATCAGATTCATCTGAAACCAAATGGAATTGATGAACAGGTTCGAACCATAAAATTGAAACCAATTTTGTTTTCAGTTTCATAATTAAAAAAATACCATTCGTTGAATAATTCAAACGAAGATTGAAGGTGCGTCGAACTCATATTTGGTGTGATTATTGTTGCTTTTCTAAAAGGAAGTTGAAGAAGAAAAGATTGGTGATCATAAGATGGTGGAATTGGGAGGAGGAAGGTCAATTACGGCGAGGCAATTCATGGAGCTCACGCCGACTTCCGGGGATGCAACAGATACTGAGGAGACCTTGCTATCTTCATCTGGAGATCGTCCGGTAATGCCAATCAACAGCGAGGTGGCGTCTAAGGAGATTATTTCCATGCATAATAATGATCATTTCATAGAGGAAGGTTCAGACAGAAATTCACAGGGCTGGATCAATAACAAGTCATCACATGAGGAACAAAAGAGTGTCGATCAGCAAGCTGCAGAAGCCACTATGAGAAAGGCAAGAGTCTCAGTTCGTGCAAGATCGGAAGCACCTATGGTAAAGTTAATAATTTTTTCATTTTTCAATAAGTATAATTAAAGCGATAATATAACTGATTAGAAAAGCTATCCATCTCCTGTTTCGAAAATCTAGAGTCGATACATGATTAATGGAAACCAAGATGGTTTACTCAGATATATATAATATAAATATGTAAATATAATTGTGCGTGCCATATATATATATACGTCTGTAAGTAGATGTATGTGTATATATGTATTGTCTCATGTCCGCTTTTACTGAAAAAGATGTACGTATACATACTAAATTAAAGATGGATTTGTACTGTTTCAGATTACCGATGGATGCCAATGGAGGAAGTACGGGCAGAAGATGGCGAAAGGAAATCCGTGCCCGAGAGCTTACTACCGTTGCACCATGGCCGCCGGCTGCCCAGTGCGCAAGCAAGTGCAAAGGTGTGCAGATGACCGATCAATCCTTATCACCACTTATGAAGGGACTCACAACCATCCTCTTCCTCCGGCAGCCATGGCTATGGCTTCTACAACATCCGCTGCAGCCTGCATGCTGCTCTCTGGTTCGATGCCCAGTGCCGATGGGCTCGTAAATTCCACCTTCTTGGCCCGGACCCTTCTGCCGTGCTCATCAAGCATGGCCACCATTTCGGCGTCGGCCCCTTTCCCAACAATCACCCTTGATCTCACCCAGACCCCAACTCCATTAGGCTTCCAGAGGCCTAATTCAGCACCCTTCAGTCTTCCATTCGGCAATGCACCGCAACCATTTGCAACAGCTCCACCGGCTCAATTGTTCGGTCAATCGCTCTACAACCAATCTATGTTTTCTGGTCTTCAGCTCTCCGGCAGCATCCTTGAAGCTACCGTTGCCTCCCAATTAGGCCACCAGCAGCAGCCGAATGCAACAGCTTTGGCAGAAAAAGTGAGTTCTATAACTGCGGATCCGAACTTTACAGCAGCATTAGTAGCAGCGATCACCTCAATTGTCAGTTCACACCAAAACAATCACCAAAGTAATACCACCAACAATACTAGCAATGGCTCTTTACATCAAAATCTTACATAGAAGCCAATTCAAACGAGATGCATTACCAACTACAGTGGGTTCATCATCACAATTGTTCAAACATAATTGTTTTTTTATCACACACTCAAATTTTCCATTTATTCATTTCAACAGTTTCACATGAAATAAAAAATTTATTTTTTTACAACAAAGTTGTGTATAAAATTGATGGTGGTTGATGGTATCTGTTGCCATCGTGCTTTTTGTGTAGATGATCAAGAAGTCATATTCTTCCCTTTTCTTGTTGATGTTAATGTACAGTGGACAAACTTATGAATGACTAGTTTTGATATGCATATTGTTCTCTAAGTATACGACTAAAAACAAATGGGAAGATCAATGCATACCGAAAATAGAATTAGTCATTGTCAAAGTATGTGGCTATAACCGAGTGGAAAGATAAAAGTCACATGCATACGCAAGATGTTAAAAGTCTTTGCCTTTTCTTCTTGGTTAAGGGATTATCTTAAGAGAAAATCTTTGAGCATTGATTGACCGAAAGGGAAAGACTTTAATACCTATAGTTTCATTTTCAAGATATGCAAAGACAAAACTATGGGATCATAGCTCTAAAATCTATCCGATAATGTATTAAAGACATTGCCTATTAAAAGAAAAAGTGTGGTAAAGAACCAACTGTCATATGGAGAGACATGGTTTGATTTTGTATCATTTGGCAATAAACCGAAGCTTAGTAGGATTAGTCGCAAGAGAATGGGTCAGAATTTTGCATTTGTTTTGATCGAGTGCACTGTTAGTAGAAGTTTATGCTGTTTTCAAGGAAATCGACCATTTTTATGACGAGTTGTTGCTCACTATATATATAACTCTTTTTTTGTTACAATGGGAGCTCAAAGTTCGGTACTTGTAAACACCTAAAATTTAAAAATATATATATTTTTAAAAGTTCTCCTTTACAATAAAAAAAAATGTGGTTGTTGGTCTTTTAAGGTTTCTTTCAACAAAGACACTTTGAACAAGCTTATTTGCAATCCTATTTTTTCTTAGATCCTTAAAATGAAGGTTACTTCCAGCCCATCAAAAAATCAAACTTTGACAAATCTAATAAAATGATTATTTTACCTTCAAGGCTGTATTAGTGAAATTTCATTATTTTAAAGTATTGTTCCTTTAAAAAAAGGGTCGTAAAAGTCAAAATGAGGTATTTTGAAATAAAATAAGTTCTACCTACAAAATTTTTATAAAATAATTATTTTACCCCTACAAGTATATTTGAATTAAAAAACAAAAATAAAACATTTAGGCCAAAAGAGTGGAGGAAAGAAACTAAGGAGGACCTCAAAAGCTAATAAGACTCAGGTTCGACGATGGCTCAAGCGAAAAGCATCAATTGAAAAGTCTTAAATATTCCGACCAAGAGAGATCCTATACGAAGGGATCCTACACTCATTGGAAGGTTAAAATGGTTTAGGAAAGGTTAAAGATATCAACCCGAGCGAAAAGGGAAAAATCATCAATACAAAATAAAAATACAAAAAGTCCAAAATACTCCTAACCAAAGATGATCTTATAACAAGCGACCATACACCTCTAGAAGGTGAAAAAGGTCAACATATAGTACAAATAAGGATAAAAGTGCCACCATCATCTAGCATGCATGTGACCACAGGTCTCTCGCATCATCGTCGGCCACCATGCGCTACCATAGACCACCCATGAGTCGCCGCCACATCACCAAGCATGGGCCCCACGTGCCTAGCAAGACCCCACACATGCTTGGTGGGACCCCCACGCATGGCACATGGGAACAACCTCAACGCGCAACACTAGGGTGCTAGCCCCAATGTGCAAAATCCTTGCAAAATGACTTCTCACTTGTTCCAATGTACCCAAACCATGCCCAACCATCCCCAACACGTGACACATGATCTTTCCACATGAGGATGCCCTTTGATGGATTGGATTTGGATTGGATCGGATTTAGTGACCCGAAAGAATCTGATTTAAGAAAATGCCTATAAAAGAACGGAGTGACCAAGAAAGGGGATTCCAACCTAAAAGTGATAAGCCCGTGTAAGGAGGATATGAGGGTGCTCATCCTTAGCTCAAGGAGAAGTTCATCTAAGGAAGAGACTTTAGATAAGGCCTCAAGTCACCCTCTTCTATCCCTTTTTCTTATATTATTCTTGTTGTAAGCTTTGACTTTTTGTCTCCAACCCTTATAATTTCAAGAGTTGCAGCTATTTTTGTAGAATGTCATTGTAAAGGAAGGGTCATCCCAATCCAAAAGCGCGACAAAGAGGGCTACATATAAGAATAATTCGTGATTTTCGTAAGATTTTGTTTCTTCTACTCGAATATACTCTATATCTTATACGTTCTCATCTTATTTATGCTTATATGTGATATCATCCTCATCCTTTCTCTCATTTCTTTGGTAAATTGATTGTCTCTAATTCAACTCAAGAAATCATAAAAGGGAGATAACAACTACAGTTATATACGATGACATGAGTATGTAATCACTCTTATGGTGGATTAATCACCTACAAGTTTATGTTACCAGAGAGAATTGGGCTATGATCACATATATTTTTCAAGTGAGCAATCCTCTTAGAGAGAGATGCCTTAGGGATCTATATATAGATGAGTTCCTTCCCAAACAAAAATAAGCCTTCAATAAAATTTTTTGAATTATCATTAAATCATTAAGATTCTAACTAGATGTATCATTATTTTTTATAAATAAATTTTTATAGATTTCAGCATAATGTACGGACCTTATGTGATCTCTAAATTTTTCATTTACCATCTCTAAGCAAAATACTACCAATTTTTTAGCATGAGTAGTATATATACTAAACAATATCTAATAAAATTCTCATAAATTTTAGACATGAGTGAGGTTGATAAAAAAATCAGAAATGACCAAACTCAACCCAAAACCGAACTTGTCTGTGACAAAATCCTATCACATGTATTCAGTAAAACCATCATAACTCAGTATGTAGGTATCCAAATACCTCAAGAATGGTATAGTCTGAAAGCTAACATCCACAGATTTTCAAATATATAAGATTCATATAAATCAAAATCTACGTACGAAAATATAAGTGTTTTACTGATACATTAAATCTTAGTCATAGCTAATAACCAAAATTTCAGAATATCATTCGGTTAGAAGGTCTTCTCAAAATTTTATGTGATCATCTAAGAATCCAAAAATATAAATAAAAATTCTCTACAAAACTTCATACTTAGTACTCACTAAGGTAAAAATTTTGGGAGTTTTCAACCCCAATAAGGATCTCTAGAAAATACAAACTTTCACATTGTAAAACAGAATGAATTCTATTTTCATAGGACCAAACTTGATTTGACCATGTGAAGTCATTACCATTTTAGAAAAGGTTGCTTCGAATCAAAATTATTTTAGAAAAACTCCAGATTCAAAAATCACTCTTTCTAAGCATCTATATTAACCTACTTTACCACAATCGTCGAATAACTAGATAAATATCCTTGCAAGTTTGAGTAAACTTCTTGTCACACTCACTTATATTTTTACAAGCAAAGTTTTAAGTCTACATAAGACTGAAAAACAATACCTACAAAGAGTTGAACTCCCACCATAGTGATATGTTCTAATGCACACTTTTCGTTGGGCTATAGCTTGTCACTATAAATGCCATCTCAATAATTTATTTAATAAGATGATGGTTTGGATAAAAATGAATACATATATAGCTTTTACTATTAAAAAGTGACATTTTATTTTTCTATCTCAACTATCCATCTCATTGTTTACAATTTACAAGACTAAATAAGGATATAGTGGTAAAAATTATAAGGCTTTGATATATATTAATATATATATATATACATAGAGAGAGGGTAAGGGAGTAGTATATACTTGTCGCATAAATCTTTAGCTTTTTCTTGCAAATATCAAAATTAATTAAACAAGATGAATGGTTGAGATAAAAAATGAAATATATACATATAGTTTTACTATTCAAAAGTGAATTCACCTTTTGATCTTACCTATAAATCTCATTGTTTTAGATTGATCAAAATAAACAGGGATGAAATGGCAAGAATATAAGACTTTTGATATATATATATATATATATATATATATATATATATATATATATATATATGTGTGTGTGTGTGTGTGTGTGTGTGTGTGTGTGTGTAAGAGAGAGAGAGACCACGCAATACTTGGTTAAATGTATTTTTACCCTCTTATATCATTAAAAATCTGAAATTGTCATGTAATTTGTTAAACCATACACAAGATATCAACTTTGTTATTATACAAGGGTGTCAAAAGTCAACCACCCCACCTTGATTGTTCTTGTCCATCATCTCGTTGCCGACCTTCCTTTCTTCATGTTTTTCTATGTTTACTCTTCATGAGAAGCAAAAGTCATCAAGCAGTTTAATAAGCATCAATTTAATATGTTTAATATTTAAGATGACTTAATCTTATAATCAAGTTTACTTGCATATAGGGTGACGCATGCCTAGTATAATTAGAGATGGAAACAAAGTAGACCGTGAGCCACGATTTGGGATTCCCTAGTAAATTGAGCTATTTGGTTCTGTACTGACTGGAAATCAAGCACAATAAACAAAACAGGAGCTGTTCATAGTTTGTCTCAACTTAAGATCATCTTCTTGAATTCCATCTCATTAGCACATTTTAGCTAAGACCAAGATGAGTCAAACCCAACCTGACCAGATAAACTGTAAATTTGCACATGTAAATTGCAGAAAATTTAGTTTCTTCACCAGCTTAAAAATTTGTTATAATATAGAAGCAACAACTAATCCTTTTCTCATGTTAGATGAGGCTATCTACATGGATCTTTTGTTTCCATAGAACTCAATCATGTGTCATGCTAATAGTTAACTCAATAAAGTTAAATTATTCTTTAATGTTTTGTTCTAACACTTTTGTGGTCATTCTCTCTCTCTTTTAATATTTTTATCGTCTAGTTTCTTAGACTTTATTATTGGAGATTTCTTAGTCCCCTTTTCATGTGTCAAAACCATCAAATTTTTAGAACATGGTATAGCCATTTAAAGAAAACGACCGTTTGAGTAAATTGAAGCCACCTAGACAGTTCGACCTTCCATTGTTTCTTGTCACTATCGAATATGCATCAAAACAATTATAGTCGCTTGAACGATGATGTAAAACAGGCATCGGTCTAGGTTTTTTGCCATGGATAATGGGGTGGCTTTGGGGCAACCCATGACCCACCTTAAATCACAATAACTTTTTTGGAAATAAAATATCTTTGTTAGAATCCAATTATTTGTAAATGTAAGTCAAATAATTGAATTCTTTTGATCTTAGATAATTTAATTTTTTTGAAAATTCGTCATCTACCTCTCTAACACATGCAGAAACGATGCAGAAACTTACATTTGCAATTCAAGGCATTAATGACTATATATTTATCAAGAAATTGACAAAGAATACAAGTTAGATGGCTTATCATTCTAGATAGTAATAATGTTTGTGTTTCATTCAGTGTTTGTGTTGAAAATAGTTCCACCTAGACATCACATGAATGGTTTACTGTCATGGATCATTTTGGTGGACATGAACAACTTCTCTGGCCATGTTTGTTTCAAGCTCTCGTGTCATATATAGGGTTTAATATTTCATCAACGTTCTGTTTTAATTTACTTAATTAATTAGTTTAAGCTTAACCCCGTCTAGTATGGGAAAAGGCTTAGTTGTTGTTGTTGTTGTAATTAGTTTAAGCTTAAATTCAAGTACCCCACGTCATTGTTCGTTGTGCAAGTTAAAGGACAGAATGTATTTGAAAAGAACTATGAGAGAGGAGATCCCAGACATGGATTCTCAATCTCCTTCGTTATTTTAGACAATGTGTGTATACCAACCATTTCTTGATCTGGTAAAGGAAAACTTTAGTTAGTTTAACTAATATCGTGCTTGGACATTTGAGTTATAGAACACATAGGTACATTCTTATAATTTGATTTGTGTCATCTTCTAATATATATAGGGAGACCAGATTTGGTACACTATGTATTATTGAAGGACCAATGCATCAAATCTGAACCATTTGATCAAAAGATTGAATAATTCACGTTTAAAGATATGTGTTTTTTGCTTTTTAAAAAAAAATCAAATATAAAAAAGTGGGAAAACTCAATGTTGGATCTCCAATGGCTCCTAACAGGCATTTTTTGAATGTAACCCACTACATTAAGAATGCAATAGTGGTTTCCAATTTCCTCATACAATATATGTGTGTTCTTGTACACTTGTAACAGTATACACTCATTTCTTTCATTTCTTTTTTCTTTTGTTACAAAAGGAGACTAAAGCCTAACATGCACATGCACACCATTTGTTTTGGAACTTCCCACGAGGAGCAAGGCCATGAAGCGCCCAATTGTCTGTTGAGCTAATGCTCTTGGATACAACCCTATTCCTTTTATTTTTTGAGAGCATGAGGATCATATGATTATCTTTTAAATATGCTAAGCACATTTAAGTTTTAAATTTATTCTGATGCGTTCCATGAAGTAAAAGAGAGGATGAATCAACACTTCCGTGTGTGTGTGTGTATATATATATATATATATATATATATATATATATATAGATAGATAGATAGAGAGAGAGAGAGAGAGAGAGAGAGAGAGAGAGAGAGAGAGAGAGAGAGAGAGAGAGAGAGAGAGAGATGTTGACCTTATGCTATGTGCGTATTATACCATTAAAAATTACACCATCTCTCATTAGACCAAGTAGTCATTGAAGATGAGAATGATCACGACATGGATTTAGACATCTTTTTTTTATTAGTCAGCAATTGCTCTAATTAACTCGTTGTGGTATGTGCTCAAGAAAGTTGTGCTCTTCTCCGAGTAAATTATTCTATATTAATGTGCATGAAAGAATATTTCATATTCGATTCTTTTCCAAAGCATATGAAGTTCTTGTAAAATCAAGTAGATTCCAATGAACGAAGACGTGGATATCCATCTTATCTATGGAAATAATTTCAAATCTCCATTTTTTCTAAATGAGAACCTACCTTGTTGAATACATGCAACGCCTTATGTATAAGGTATAACATATATTACCCACAATTCTCATATAATATGATCCCTAATACATTTTCTTGGTCCTCTTTTTAACTTAAGTATCATAGAACGCCTCTAGGATCCACTCTTGGGCCTCTCACGATCTCCTTTTGATTGCAGATACAAATAGAATGGTCAGTTCCTAACCGACCCAGTGGTTCCAACAGGGACCGAACCGGACCAGGAACTGCCTGAACCTGGAATGATGGTGAAACCGAGCCTGGAACAGCCAAGTTCTGTTTTTTTTCAAAAAAAATCCCATATTTTTTAAAATTGTTAATAAAATTACCCTTTTCAAGCGTTTCTGGTTTCAAAGCGAAACTATGTTGAAACGGGCAGTTCTGGAACTGAAACCGAAACCGTAACCAACCACCGATTCCAGTTTAACTAGAACTGAACATGTCTAGGTACAAAGGATCCTTACGACCTTCCTTCTCGTATCTTGTATTGTAACGATATGACTGCTTAAATGGACAACTTTCAAGCACAATATCATCGTCCAAGTGTGACAGTTTTTGCACCATCAAATGTAATTTAGCATAAACACATCACTCCTTGGCCGCTTCGTCTATGTAGACTTCATTCATAGATAGTGAATGGATGTTCATTTTACGGAAAATATTGTAGCAAGAAAGGGCGAAGTTGTGATGTATTTCATACATGCTAGGGAAATTTTCAATAGCATACATAAAGAATTAGCACTAATAGAGAATATTATTGATGTAATAAAAAAATCCAGGTGCATTATAACAATATCTAAAAATGGGTACCCTTTCTAAATATTCTTCATTCTTTTTGGTGCACGGGGGAGACCAAAGCCATATGCAAACCCAAGGAATCGAACTCATAACCTTCAATTTGAGAGGCCGAATCCATATGTATGTATAACGCAGTGAGAAACAATGGCTTTTCAACAATTTAGATGACATAAACCAAAATTTCCTGCAAGAGAGTGAAACAGAACATCTCTATTTATTGATTAGACGTTTCTAAAAAAAAACATATAATTATGTCCCAGCCTATCAATAACCAAGTTCATAAAGTCACCTGCATGTTTGTGTGCATGCACGCGAGTGTGCATGCGTGTGTAAGAGAGAGTCACAGCAGATCTTTGAGAGTCGCCCCATGTGTTTTCTCCTGCAAAGAAAAATCAATGTATTACAAATCAAAATGGTTCATAAATTAAGCAAAATCCCTATTATTTAATATTCCGTTCTCTTCTTAGGGAGTGTTTGAATTGCCGAAGAGTACTTAATTCCTCACATATTTATGTGCAAGTTAAGAGGGGAAGAGCTCACTTGTTTATCATAGTGTGCCTCCCTATCTGATGCATGAACCAGCCGGCCTTGCTCGTCGTAAAGGATGAGTCCGCTGAACCTAGGCAGCTCACAGCGCTCACCCATGAGTATGCGCCGCTGCCAGAGCGGTGACACCGGGCTCTCTTCTTCCTGATTCTCCAAGTTCCTCACCTCCTCCCCACTTACATTCTCCAAAAACCTCCCCCGTCCTACTGTTCTTGGGTCTTCCTCGACCACTACCCTGACCCACTTGCCACCACTCCACTGGACTGACTCGACAAGGACCCGCTTTACAGCACTCCAACCACTTTCAAGTTCTTCATCCGAACACAAGCTTCTTTCTTTCTTCTTCTTCTTCTTCTTTATGAATCCCGAAGTCGAAGCACAAACACCGGCTACAACCGAAATGACAAAGAAGAGCATCAATAGATAACAGGCATGCACTTGTTTGAATAGCCTCACCATGCCAATCCAAAGTTGGTCCATGATGTTAGGATTGTCCGGTCCCGGACGCATGCAATTGTTTATATTATTAAGATACGAGAGTGATCATAAAGAGAACTTGAAGTTAAATGAGCTTGTCTCGTGAGTGCACCGCTAGTTTTAGACCCTCTGTGTATGAGGGCTTTCACGAGCATCGGTGGCTCTTTGATGTCACAAAGCCACACAGACCAACTGATACGCAAAAACACCACTCCCGTATCCTCCTGCATAATAGACGTCCATCTTGCAATCAATTACAATGGGATGTCATGGGTTTTGTTAGATGGGATCTACTCTCTGGATGGACGACAGATATGAATCCAATGGACGGCTAGGATGTGTTTAAAGCATGAGAAAATGGTAAATTCAGTAACGTTGGAGGTAGTAGGGAACGGTGTATTAGTAAGTGAGCCAAGTAAATGGCATCCGTGAACACACATACATTGGTAGGGAGCATCTAAAAGTGTCCCGTGTTGGTTAACTTTTTTTTTTTTTTTGTAAAGAAAGATACATTAAAATGCTAATTGTTGGGTTCAAGAGTATAAAAACACATTAAACATAAATTTGTAAGTTTAATCAGTAAAATCGAGTTCGACTCGTTGCAACCTTTTGCATTCATTTGCATATTAAAAAACCAGTGGACCTGTCCGCCGGTTAGCCACCGGATACCTTGCCTCTTACGGGGTAAGGTGGTAGCAATATAGGCTTGTTTCGCAAGGCTACACTACTAGAAGTTGTCACCTCTAGTGGAGGCTTGTTATTATAAACTTGGAAAAAATAAGAGGATTGGAGGAGGTTGGGTTTTAAGATGTCCACTCTTTACTGAGATAGCTTACCTGATGTATAATTATAAAATTAAATCTATATCCAACCTTTTTGCTATTACTTTTATTAAAGATGAACAAATTGGCTTAGTTGGGTTGGTGCTCACCTCCTTTTACAGTCATAACCATGTCCTAACAATCAAACGGCCCATTATAGTAAAATTGAAACTTAAGCCCGATGGTCTAATATAAAATTTTTAATACTAGGTCTCTTCTTAAGCAGTCCTTTGCCCTCCAGGAAGGTTGTTGAACAAAATAATAATAACAATATTTTTTTATACGCAAATATGAAACCGATCTTAACTTTGCAAGTACTTAAATTTAATACTTCGTGTCATTGTGTGAACACAAAAGGACGGATGCCGACACGAACATTTCACAATTCAAAACATCTCTCTCTCTATAGAGTTTCTAACTACGAAGGGAAAATAATAATAATAATAAAGTTTTTATAGGCATGAAAAATATTTTAATTTCAGCAACTGCGTGTCTTCGAATGTTATAGCCGAAAAAGGAGACTCGCATTCTCACGCTGCTCCCGCCGTTACGAGCACGAAAGGGGATGCCGGCGCGAAATTTGGCAATTCAAAAAAAAATTCCCTCTCTCTAGGGTTTCTAACTGCGAAGGGGATGATCGGACGCTGTCGTCCTCCGTGCATAGAAATGATCCATCCGGCAGTATGAGAAGAGAAAAAAACCTGGATTGTACCTTTCTTCTGCTTCTTCGTTCGCCTTTCTCTTCCACTTTCATTTGTTTTTGGCATGGGAAAATGGTGTAGGGAATCCTAGGGTTTTTCGACCATGGTTTCGTATCGGGCGCTCGGATGCAGGCATCGATTATGGCTCTTCCGCCTCGGCTATTTCTGCTTCTGTTATGGAAGGACCTTTCGGAGGAAGATGCAATGGTGGTGGTGATTATGATGATGATGATGAGCATGGTGGGGTTGATTTGAATCTTTGAACTTCGTGTTTTGTATCTTTTTCTTGCATTGAGAGTGCTTGCGTCTTTTCTGTTTCTTGTTTTCATCCCCTGGTTTCTACTTGGTTTTGGTTTTCCTTTGTTTCTTGTGTGGCCTTTTTCTGTCGGTGCTAAAGAACGGTGTGGTTGGGATGAACCATGGCATTATTCCATGTTCTGAGTTGCCCGTTGGCTGTATTTTTTTTCTCCAGGGTTTATTTCACGGTGAAACAGGCGTTGCAATGTGATGAATGTTCTTAAAGTAGGGTTTAGGGTTTAGTGATTAGTGTGATGTACAAGTCATACCTTGGTCACCTTGTAATTTCTTCGGTGGTTGTATCTCGCCATAAATTGCTGCGCTTCTACTAGTAGAGCACAGCAAAAGGCTTTTCATATATGAAGGCTAATGACAAAAGTCCAGTGTGAGGATCAATAATTAGGGATCTTCAGAAAGAATTGTCAGACGATGATTGATAAAATGTCATACGTTGGTTCATAGGAACCGGGTCGTAGGGTTTTAATCAAGAAAAAGGTCCCTTAAAGGGATTGGAGCAGGCTACTAAAACAGTTGATTCATGTGAAACTGTGGCTGTCCTGTCTTCAAACCGGCGATATTCTTACAGTTTTAAGGTCTTTCGAGCCTGTGAGGAATGCATCAAGTAGCGATATTCTTGTAGTCGGTTAAGCAGAAGGTTGTCTTTGGTGCCGATGTCATCATGTCACTATTTTCTGTCCCAAAGGATTTCTACTCTGGACTTCTAGCTTTTTGGTGTTTGTGGGGCTTATGACATAGGTATATGGTTGCAAGCCTCTGCTGGTGCCAGCAATTCATAAGCTTTCAACTAGAATGATACATTCCAAATGAATCAGCATAGTGATAAACATGTGTGCACTTGGAGAGACAGATACGCGTAGAAACACGGATACCTGGTTATGTGCCTAAACTCTAAAACAGCATGTGATTATGTAAATCACAGTAAGCGTCATCCCCAGCACAAAATTCATATCGCTACTTGCATGCGCAATCTCCTCAAGAATAATAGCAATTGGTTGCATCTGTCTAGACCCAAGAACACCTCGAGGAATGACTCTGGCATCAATGTTATTGTACGTTATGTTAGAGGAGCCTTCAAGAGAAAATCCTTCGGTTTGATAACAGGATGTACTTTTCCTTGACATGGCATTTCAGTAATATCTGAAACACTAATTGCATTATTTCTGAAAATCCCTTTTATATCTCTATTTAGCTATTTGTGATTTTGAGGGTGTTGTAGACTTTAATTACTTGTACAGTTGTACAGTTAAGTTTTCACTTGCTGTTAGCAACCTGCTATTGTGGCATGTTGTGTATAGACCAATTTAAGGATCACTCGATAATTTATTTTCAGCACTAAGTACTGTATTAACATGCTCTGATACATACCCTTAAACTTCAGAATCTCAGATACAGAACATCATCAGATCTTGGCACTTTGACTGACTGTTTTACTCCTAAGACTTCCAAATTCAGATCCTCTTCCATATCATATTGTCGTGTAATGACTCGTGTTTATGTTGAGCTCATATTCGCTACTCTGTTGCATACTATGAAATGTTGCTTGCTATCATGTGCTTTTTTTTAGAAAGGCCTTTTTCTTTTTTCTTTTTCCAGAAGGCATCTTGTGTTGATGAATATGGTTTGAGTTTAAGTTCTGCAATATCATGGGAACTTTAAAGAACAATCATGTTAAGCAATTTGTAGTAGTATCATCTTGTGAACAAGTTCCAAATGCATATGCTTTCTCATTTCCTTTTCTACAAAAGAGATCATGGTATTATTGTTATTTTGGGGATAAACGCACTTCTGACACATTGTTGATCACATTGGCAAAGAAAGTAGTGGACTTTACATAGAATGTGGAGAAAAAGGTTCCCTTTTTTGGTTACAGTGGGAGGCCAAAGCCTAAAACGCAAACCCACACAGTTCCTTTTACAAAGCTTTTCTTTCTATTAATAAGCTTCAAAGCACTAACTTCACTAACCCTGGAGTCAAACTCACCACCTGCAAGTTCGGAGTCAGAGAGCCCTGGGAGATGAGCTAATGCACTGCGTGCAGAGAAAAACGTTTTGCTTTTGGTTAATGTGCTACCTCCCTTGGGATTTATTTTTCTCAGCCAGGCAAACAAAATCGACAGCATGATATTCTGCTGTCTCCTTGAAATAAGCACGTTCTTGTTTTGCTTTTGGTTAATGTGCTACCTCCCTTGGGATTTATTTTTCTCAGCCAGGCAAACAAAATCGACAGCATGATATTCTGCCGTCTCCTTGAAATAAGCACGTTCTTGACACTGATGTCCTAGAGTTCCTGTCATAGGTGCCCTAGTGCTTCTGAGGTCTAAGATCTCAACTTGTTCACATTGAGGAAATAAAATAGCAACCCAGTGTTTGAACTCAGATGATTCCAAATTTCCAAGCTAGATAGATACCTTACAACTACCTTCCTATTTTGGGCTAATCTTCTAAGAATTACTTCTGTTTTCCAAATGTTGCTTGATTTGTTTCAAGTATGGGGGCTCATAGTAACTCCAGTTATTTGTTAATTGTTCTTTGGAAGTCTGCGCAACTAAATGTATCTTTAAATAGAAAAGTTCCCGGTTATGTTTTATATAGCAAGGATTGCATTCTGATCCCCATATCCTTTTCTGTTGATGTTGTAGGATTGATAATGAGGATGACGCCTTGTATCAAGTTTCTGTTCAAGAATCGAGTATTAACGTTTATGGAACAATTATATGATTCTTTCTGAGAAGGAAATGTACCAAGGGATACATGTTTGCATCCTCCGGTGGGAATGAAGCCAGTGGTCCGCAGCACTTCTATATATAGTATGATTTTGAGATTACGTCTGTTGTAATGGATAATTTTCAATACATAGGATAGAAATTGATGTATCACTATAGATTTAGCTTTCGTTTTGCTTCGTTCTTTTACTTCTTTTATTTACTTGTGGTTTCAATGATCAGAGTATCAGACTTCACTGGTTAACTTGAATTAGCTGGTTGCGGTTAAGTTTCTGTGTGGTTTTGCACTCATAGTTCCTTATTTCATGAAACGCTTATCAGTTATCACTATTGGGAAAATCTCTAGGCTTATGATATATCGCTGGATCCTGTGTCACCGGGACACTTCAACTTGCCCTTGTTCCGAGCCCCCTTGTTCGTGTCCTTTTGATGTGTGGTGATATATGTACAACGCCTGTCATATATATCAAGTAAAGAACAGTGGATGAGCTGAATCACAGCAGGCTTTGCTTGTTAACTAGCGATAGCTTTCACCAAATCGTTTGTTCTTATTGGCAAGCTGATATTAAAACAATAAACCATGATCTTTCTTGTTTATAATCGCTAATATGGCACAAGTTCCTGCTCCATGATGACTAAGAATCATGTAACCGACCCCATTTCGTGTGAAGAAAGGGCTCGTTTTTTGGTTTTATATTGGCGACTGAGGTTTTTGCAGACCACAACCAAATATGCGCCCTTCTGTCTATTGAATTCTTGACCTTCAACTCAAAAGGTTCTTTTGATTTAAATCCCGTACTCTTAATGTATTGTGGGGTGGGGTAATTCCTAGTGGACTAATATAACTTTGAAGTTGCTTAAGGAGAACTCGAAACAGGGCAGTTTCTTTTAACCCTCTTAGATTTGGCAGCTTTCTGCAAGTCCGTCCTTTTCTTATGCATCGACAGCCGGTTATTGTGTTGACTGTCTTAACTTGTTAGTTTGCCTAAGTCGAGCTGAGCACGAACCCATGTGAACAAGCTCGGCACGATCTGAACCCAGTCAAACATAAGCAGCTCTATTGATCTCCCCAACCCCAATGGTATCAAATGGAACAGACAGACTCCATTGCTATATATGCATGTTGAGCCTGGGATCTTATTTTAGGCTGCTTATATCGTTCCTGGATCTGCATCCTTTCATGTCTATCGTGAGAAAAGCGACACATGAATCCTAAAAAGAGTTTATATATATATATATATATAAAAACTGTGTCAGGCCCATAGGCATGAGAAACAGTTTTCTCAAAATCGTCCGAACTTGGGTCGGACGTGGGACTCGAGTAACATATTAGTCAGATCTTAGTTGTCCAACCTGGTAATTGACGGCTTCCATTGCGGGTCGTATCCCACCCATTTGACGCTGTGTGTGTGTGTGTGTGTGTGCATCCCTGGAGTTGAGCTACGACTTGTTTACATGATCAGTGGGTGAAGATACGCAAGACCAACGTCAGATGATAATCCCATAAGGGAAACCAAGGGAGAAAAGATTGTGTTGGTGGCGACAAGTCCTGCCTCCTTTGATTTGGCATCTTCCCGCATGGTTTCTTTGCAGTGCAGCTCCCATCGTTTGAGAGAGCAGCTCGATTCTCTCTACCGCAAGGCGGAAAGGACACGCACCAGAGGTGATTTACCATCATATTCAATTGCTTCCCTTTGTCCTCTTTTTCGTCTCATGTTGCAATCTTGTGATATCCTCCATTTTATTCTTTGTGGTCCTTCCTTTATGAATGAAGAGGCAATTGAGCCAACGGATTTATCAATCTACTTAAAGATGACGTTCAGAAAATGAAGGATTGGTGTTTGAGTGTCGATTAATTTTTCCATTCGTAGCTTTTTTTATGCAAATACCCTTCTTTTAGGTCTACGAGTAAGATAGGAGTCAGATATTGTAAAGTTCCTTTCTCCATCAATACTAAGTTTCAAATGATTGGATTATCCAGTTACACTGTAACGGGGTCAACAATTGTCCTTTTCCGCTGTGTATGTGCGCTTGACATTGTTCTTCGGTGGTTATCGAAGGGTTTCGCCTCACTGAAAGGAATTTCCACACTTATTTTCTGCTTCGTGCACATAAGTGCGTTATGGTCCTTTCTTCCTGCCATTTGAAATATGCTAGCTGTAGTCATCATCTTACTCACTACAGGAGTCCTGAACCAGGTTATGAGTTCCTGTCATTTGGACTAGTTAGACGTCCAAAGTCAGAAGAAAGCTAAACATATCCCGACGCATCACCAGTTCTCATCGGAGTTAGATAATATAAGGTGGGTATCGATTATCTTGGTGAAGACCGGACAAAAACAACTTGAAGTATCCTAATAAGTTTCTTGAAACTATGTTAATTGTAATTAGCAATTTTAATTGCTGAAAATAGCTAATGACAGTCGGCTGAGTGTTTCTGACAAGGGAAAGTGATAGCAAGAGAACACCTTTCATTTAATTCCTACTATTTGTGAGCATCGAGGCAGCTGAGAAGCTTCGAGGTCAGGCAACAGTTGAAGTTCAAGCCAGCAATGTAACTGCAGCAAGAGACTTCTACAGAAAAAGAAAGTAATGCAAGCCTTGGCGGAATCAAAGAACCGAATTGAAGTGCTTGACCAACTTTTAACAAAACTTAGTGAGGTATTATCTTTTGTCTTCAATTTTTCAGTAGGCTAATGAGGTGCATTTTAGTTTGGCTTCCCTGGAATATGATGGCAAATCGTGGTTTCCTATTTTTACATGAATGATTGTTTATGTTAACCCTGATTTTAAGTTAACCAACAAATACCAAAGTTTTGATCTCATTTTAGTGAAGAAAAGGACAATAGCTTAATTGTGTCAGAAGTAGAACATCAAGATGATTCACGTGATTGAGAGGGCCAAACTATAGTGGTGATCATCATAATGGGGCCACTTTGACTGAACTTGTTGATACAGATGTAGTATGAGGCACTGTTTGTCTTTGCCCATGGAGAATACATTTGGTACTGAGAATTCTTCTTGCATTTCAACCATCATCCTTTCACCATAAATCATGGATTATGGAATAATAATCCTGGTATAGTCTAACTACATTGTTTCTTCCAGCTTTGACTAGAATCTGATAATTATGCCACTAACTTGGTAATTTACATAACAACAACAACAACAACAACTAAGCCTTTTCCCATACTAGATAGGGTCGGCTACATGGATTCTTTATTTCCACGGAGCTCTATCACGTTCCATGTTAGCAATTAACTCAAAATAAGCTAGATCATTCTTTATTGTTTCTTTCCAACACTTTTGTGGTCATCCTCTACCTCTTTTAATACTTTCCAATTTTAGTTTTTCGTACCTTCTTCAAGATTCTTCTTTTGATCTTCTTTCTATATGTCCAAACCATCTTAAATGATATTCTCTCATTTTATCCTCTATTGGTGCCACTCCTAATTTGTTTCTAATAACCTCATTATGTATACGGTCTTTTCTTGTCTGACCACTCATCCATCTCAACATCTTCATTTCTCATCTTTTGTACATGTTGATGATTAACTGCCCAACACTCATAACCATAAAACATGGCAGGCCTAATTTCTGCTCTATAATACTTACCTTTTAACTTTAATGGTATCTTCTTATCACAAAGAATATGTGATGCTCCTCTCTATTTTAACAAACCAACATTAATTCTATGTGTAACATCTCCATCAATTCTTCGTTCACTATAAAAAATTGACCCTAGGTATTTAAAACTTTCCTTTTGGGGGATGAAATGTGTGCCAATTTTAATTTTTATGTCCTCTAAACTAACCAAATGATCAAACTTACATTCCATATATTCTGTCTTTGTTCTACTAAGTCGGAGGCCTTTGCTTTCTAATGTTTCTCTCCATAGTTCCAATTTTCTATTAACTTTTTCCTTAGACTCCTCCACTAACACAATGTCATCTGCAAATAACATACACCAAGGTACTTCATCTTGAATATGTTTTGTTAACTCATCAATCACCATTATAAATAAGTATGGACTTAAAGTTGATCTTTGATGTAACCAATATTAACTTCAAAGAAGTCTGTCATTCCTTCATTAGTCCTCACACATGTTTTTGCACCATCGTACATGTCTCTTATAAGGTTAATGTATGTCAATGGGATACCTCTTTTTTCCAAAGTTCTCCGAAGAACCTCCCTCGGTACCGTATCATAAGTTTTTTCTAGATCAATAAATATCATGTGAAGGTCTTTCTTTTTTGCTGTAAAATGTTCCATAAGATGTCTCAAAAGGTAACAGTAGATCTGTCCGGCATGAATCCAAATTGGTTCTCTGTTGTACTTGATACTTGTCTTAACCTACGATCAATAATTCTTTCCCACAATTTCATAGTATGGTAATTTACATGTGTTGTGAAAATGTTGGTATATTAAGGATCAAATGTCATCATGCCGAAAGATGTTTCTGTTCTCTATAGAAATCACGAGTACTATCATATATGTACCACTGTAAACTCGTATATCAAGTCTGCAGCATATCTTATCTGCTAGGGTATTGTTCCACTTCCAGGCAGTCTCTGTAAAGGAAAGACAATTGATTAGAAATGTTGCTGTGGACATTGGCGTTGACAAAGGAGATTCTGTTTCTCCCATTTGGATTGTTTCCCCAAAAAAGTTGTGGAAGAACCAAAGGAGGACGAACAGTTCAACCCTACCAGCATTGGCCGTGAAGTTGCCAAAGAATATGAATCCAAAAGTGATCAGCGGTCAGTTATGAACATTCCCAATCAGCAGATGGATGCTCACAAGTTTCAGAACATGGACACGTGGGAGGAGATAACCAACAATTTTCAAGTTATGTCTTCTTATGAGAAGTTTCTTGATCACCTAGATAGAAAGCTTAATGATTTGGAATCAGAGGTCAGCACATTTCTGAGACTTACAACAGCAGTAATGGAAGACGAAGAGAAACTCAAAAACTCGAAAGTGAAAACTTTGATGGAACTTCTGGCAGCTTTAAGCGACACCAGAGAAAGGTAAAATACATCTTTTTGCTGTAATCCCTGGTAGAAATCTACATGTTTGCTAAATTCTGAAAGAACTATATATTTACTTTTGATATAGTGCTTTTGCTTTTGAAAGATTTTCCTTGCAAATCCTCATCTGTACATTCTCTGCCATAACTTGGCTTTGATTGGTTCATTCAAATCCATTGATCCATTCTCTAAGTTAAATACCTAATAATCAAACTTGCAGGTTTGTAAACCTTCAAATCAGGAAGCATAGCAGATAATGCTCTAGTACAACTGGGTTTAATCCGGCGTTTGTACTTGTCCTCAGTGGAGAGGTAATTGATCAAGTCTTATTTGAATATAACATCTGTGGCTCACGAAATCGTCGTGGAAACAACACACGCTCATATTGCTGTTACTGTATTAGAAACCTTCCTCACTTTCCCTTGGTCTAAGAAACGATAATCTATTATTATGATAGCATACTTTTAATACTACTGTTTCTTAAGATCTTACCCAGCATTGTCGATTTGAATCAAGATCGTGACATGATTTGGAACTTGTAGCAGACTACTTCATGTATTTCGGTTCGTATTTGATGCAACTGTTGAGAGATTTAATAAGCAAACGTAATATGGTCATTGTTTTCACACAATCAAATCAATAATATCTTTTAGATTTAACAAGTGATCATATTGTATGAAACCACCATCATATTCACGCAGTTTCCATTACAACATCTCACACACACATATCCATCCTTTTAAATCATATTTTATTACATGGTTTATGATGTTATGCATGCATGAGGGAGGAGAGAATACTGAGCTACGTGCTTAGTTCGTTTAGCTGTTCTCATCTGTCTGACTGGATGACTGATAGGAACGCGTACTGATGTATAGGAAAGGATCTAATTTAGACACACTGATTGTGCCAAGAGACGAAAGTGCAACAAAGAAAACAAAACAAAACGTACAAGATGGTATATCAAAACAAAAGGACAAATTAACTAGTCCCCCAACAATTACCGTCAGACTGACTGATAGGAACGCGTACTGATGTATAGGAAGGGACCGTCGGAATTGTTTTACGGGAGCTCTAACAGCCGCGAGAAACCAGCCACCATCCAACAATTACCGTCCTCATCCCAAGCATAAAAGTTTAGTATTATTCAAATTCGACATGACTTCTTTCGCAAATGATTTTCATACAAAGGGTACTTCCTACAACCTCGTCTATAAATCATCCATGCTGTAAACCTGATTGGGGTCTCCCTAAACCCATCTTGCATATCACCCTCACCCAAAAGGAAAAAGATTTTCATACAAAACTCAAACCAAATCATCATTCCACTTTTCCTATCTACGAACAACGTTATTCGCCCCAACTTTCTTATCTTCTACAGTCTTCTTAACCACCAAGAGTCGATCAAACTATTCAGTTTTCTCAATCAGCCATCACATCACGGTTCTCCTCACGTAAACAAGGACTCCGCAGGCACATGCTTTTATATCAACACCACATCTCCGTTACAACTAATTTCTCTTAATTTAGTAAATCTAAACACAATGTTGAAGTCGTTTCCATTTTCCGATCACTAAACTGTAACTTAGTTCATGATTCCATTTCCATTAAATCATTTTGATCCAAATCAAGACCTAAAATCAACCAAAACCATATGAGTTCATGGAATATCATTTGTGATGTCTCTAAACTTCAAACATATGAGTTGTTTATTGTTTATGCATGACTAGAATTAAGATACTCACCCGGCAACCAAATTTGAGTAAGACCCCATGAGGAGGAAGAAGGATGGCTATGCATGTCGCTGTTCCTTCTGATAACGCCATGGCTGTACCGAGAGAGAGAGAGAGAGAGAGAGAGAGAGAGAGAACAATGACTTGATTCAGAAGAGTTATGTTTAATGATGGTTGGAAATAACCGTCCAGAGCTCGTGGAAGAACACGCGAGATGGAGAGAGAGAGAGAGAGGACACAATGACTTGATTCAGAAGAATTAGTTATGTTTAATATTACGCTTGGAAATAATCGTCCAGAGCTCGTGGAAGGACACGCGAGATGGTTTAAACGAATGTTGGTTTGAATTGTACACCAATCCTGCAGTTAGTTCTGCCAGTATCTAAATGCAGCTGATTTTGGTCTCACACACACACACACACACACACATATATATATATATATATATATATATATATATATATATATATATATATATATATATATATATATATATATATATATATAGAGAGAGAGAGAGAGAGAGAGAGAAAGAGAAAGAGAAAGAAAAGAGTGCGAATTGATAAACTCTTGTATATATTGGACCATCCAATATGACAATGGAGGCTGTTTCAGTTCTAAAATATCAGTTATTTTTTAAAATAAAAAAGTACGGAGTATAACTTTTATTTTTCTCACCTTTTGTTTTATAAACATACACTTTTCATCCCTCCATTCCCGTTGACATAAGTCAAATTTTGCTTTTCCCTCCTTTTGCTTTTTTATTGTAATCTATTATCTTTCCCAATGAACATTTCTATTGGTTTAGTATGTGTAAGAGTAGCAACTTTCGCTCTCTCGCTCACATACATCTATACTTGAGTGGGTATACTCTATAAGTGAAAATGTATAAAGTTATTCTTTTGCTTTTGTGATCCAATCACCACCACTATCCTCGTCTTCTAAAACCCTGCCGAAAACCCTTCATCGCTCCCCGCGTGAATATCAACCGAAATCCTCCCTCGTCGCCATCTTTCTATATGATCAAACCAATTTCCTCTTTATATCGTCTATTGTTGGCACTCCCATTTTGTCTCTGATAACCTCATCTATTAAATCAGAGCTGCTGTACTATGTCACTGGTTGCTATTCTTTTGAAAAGCGTATTATAGTTTTTCATATACTGCATTCTCCCAATTAAAGAACCAGTTTCCCTTTCAAACTAGACAGTATGCAGTTTAAATGAGCTTACGAGGCACGAAATATTGTAAAGAAGATGTTTACCTAAAGTCATGATCTGCCACAATGAGATCAGAATGACTGAACTAAGAAATGAGCATAAGAGAATACTACTTGGTTGACCAGCTAATGGGAGAAACATGGCTGACCAGCAGTTTTATCAGTTCTTGAAGGGAGCAAGTCCTGAATTTGGGCCTGTAAAAGTTAAAATATTCGAAATAGCATGAGCCGCTACTGCAGAAAACCTGCAAATATGAAGCTCAAATGTTCTAGTTAGAAGTACAAAGCTACCTCACGTGGATTTTCAAAAGAGACCAAGTCTGAGATGTTACATCAATAAAAGGGTGCTGGTATGAACTCTTAAATGGTGTCCAAATCTATGAAAATGTAGCTACTTGAAACTCTTCAATAATCGCAAGACTTTTCTGAAAAATCATTAAAAGAAGAAATGTATCAGTGTCACCAACTATTCAAGTACAAGAAGAAGAGCAGGACCTAAGCTGCAGGAAGAATAAAGAGGACACGAGGAAAAGATCTTGCATTTAATGTCGTTTTTATTTCTTTTATTTTTGGATAAAAAGCAGACTCGAGAACTGAGAATCCTCTTTTTTCTGTTGGTTACAATGGGAGGCCGAATTCTAACACACACACACAGGCGTGCGCATGCTTTCCTCCCTCGGAGTCTGAACTCACCACCTAAGAGTGCATCAGAGGCCCCACCAGTGAGCTAACGCCCTGGGTGCTGACAACCCTCCTGTCAGATGAATAAGCTTCTTAGTTTGTGAACCCTACAGAGTATGATCGGCCTCGATTATGTATAAGGCAGCCTGAAGATGGAAAACATCGTGTAAGTATTGCTATACTAGAATACCATATAACCATGAAAACATTAGAAAAGCTAGAAATTAAGCACTAGAAAATGATATTAATAAGAAAATAAAAATTTTGTACAATACCTTACGAAGGCATCGATATCGAGGTCGGCAACAAGCAAATCGCTTATTTCATGTCCTTTTTTGAACACAAGCTCAGCAATCAAACCACTTCCGTCTTGTGAATCCTGATCTGAGTTAGACGTAGGAATGTTATAGGCACTACTAATGTGCTAACAAGCAACCCTAAATGCTCTCTGATATGTAACTATTTACTATCATTTTGGATCATCTCAACGGGTGCCAATGATATCTGGATCAGTTTTTCACATATTTAAGAAGAAACCCATGTAGTTAAAGCTTCTTTTCTATACTCAATGCTGAAGATTGTTTTATCAAGTACGTGAGTATGGATCTGAATAACCAGATCTTGTCCCACTTATAGAACATGAACACCCAGTTCCAATCCTTGGCTTGGATCCTCATTAACTCGAGATCGGATTTCTTGCTGCAAGGTGGTCAACAACTCCATGTTCTGATTTCGCCTTAGAGGTAACACCGTGTTCATCCTTAGTAACTGAACAGTACATATTGTATAGAAGTGATATACGTAAGAGATCTAAGCGGAAGTGTTATAAGTGAGACATCTAACCTCATCAAGTTTGTGCTGTTGTCTAATACTAAGAAGCATATTATTAGACTTGTCTAAGTAGGTAGTTTCCCATTGTTGATTTGAATAGTTAACCCACAATATTTACCTATTGTTCCAATGTGCATGTTGAACCCAAGACCGTCTTCTGGTGGGCTGCCGGCCAATCTCCAAGCAGTCTGAAATTTTTGGGAAATCTACAACCAAGCCTTCTTCCAAATTAGGTCACCCGTTACATGGATTCTTAGGCGTTAAGTCTGGTCTTGGGTTATGTCCACATTCAAATCTAAAAGAACCTAGTGGAGTCCTGCCTTTTAAACGAGAAGGCATAACCAAAATAGAGGATGCAAAAGTCTCTTTCATCCTTATTGCATGACGTTCGTACTTCAAATTTATGTCCGAATGTAAATTGGAGTGCTTCAATCGAGTATGCGAAATAGGATCAATCAAATTTGGTTTTGATTAATCGAGTTTTACATTCCAGTCTAATCCCGGGACTCTCAACACTGAGCACCAATTCTTAACTAATTAAATCCAGCTTAAAAATTCAATTTGTCATTAGCCCCCAAAATCTGAATCGGATTAGGTACCATTCAATTAAGATTAAGAAAAGTCTTTGGAAGGAAGATGCACAATAATATTCACCCCAGCTGAACAGATTCACTTTTCCACACCCACACCCACACAGCCAGAGAGAGAGATAGTTGAACATGTTAAAGGTACGCAAGCTGCAGCTAGGAAACCCTGCTGGTTCCTCGACACTAGAGAATACAGGCAATAATTTACACAAAGATACCCACATTCATGTAGTAGTTTTTTTGTCCTTTATGTGTGTGCGTGTGATCGAGAGAGAGAGATTCCGTTTCCAATTATGTATAAGCACCGTGCAAATCTCTCTCTCTCTAAAAAACTTTGAAACTTGGCATTTACAAAGTGTAGCACAAGACAAACCATTTTATCAAATTGGAGCGAAGAACTTGGAAGTACGATATCAATATGGAAGCCCGTTCCTTGCTGAGGTGAAAACATGGTTGAGAGCAAGCTGTATCAGAACGACTAAATGAACAGGTTAGGTGCAATCTGTAAACTTCAAACTGGAAGAAGTCCCCCAACTGGACTCTTCCTCCGAACGGAAAGCTGGGGTAACGACTTAGAACCACATTAGACTTTTGAGGAAATATTATTCTGCTTAATACTTTATTAATGAATAATAACTTATCCTACAACCTGTCCCTCAACCTTTCGTATAATGAGAACTCATCACTATGCCGAAGAACAACCTTGATTTGTTATTCGCCAATATATATCCAAATGTATTGAAAAAGATGCAAATAAAAGCAAAATCTCACCATAGAGATCCATATGTATCGAAACAGATGCAAATAAAAGTGGAAACCCCCAACTTGTGAACTTTCTTTTTCAGAACAGGAGGCTGAAGCCTGATATGCACGTCCCTGATATCGAACTCATGGCCTTCATTTTGTGAGTTGAGTCACAGGCCAGGTGACCCGACACTCTAGGTACCACTTACGTTTGTTTTGATCACAGCTTTGTAAGCTTCCCCCAAGGTCACTTTTTGACGTGGTGTTATATAAGTGAATGCATCTGCAAATTTTGAAGACTGAAAGTGAAGCCGCAGATACATTTTTTGATAAATTTTTCTAATGCCTCGGTGACTCTTGGAAGCTGTGAAAGTTGGTCTAGGTTCACACATTTGACCAACAACGGGGGACGATGGTTCAGGACTCATAGCATGGATAGAACACAGGCTCAACTTTTTCATCTTTGTTTCAGCCTCCTGTATTCATAATCTGAATTATATGCAAATTTCAACGTCACCCAGCAAAAACGGACATTGTATCTATGGATCCGTGACTTGTGTCACTAGGGAAAATATATTTACTTTAAAAGAAAAAACAAAACAAAATTGATGAAGATACAAGTATGATAAGCTTCCTTGCACATGTAATTTGCTGTCAATACCAAGAAAGCTATACTTTGGCATTGCTCAGTATAGCAAAAAAGGGTGCATACCAGTCTTTCATTCAAAATGTTAATCTGTTCCTTCCAAAACCATCATACACTCCCTGCTATTTCAAACATGCAACAATTACCAACATACTCGTCCAACTAAATCTGTTAATCTTCTAACCCTGTTTCATCTCTTCCATCACAAATACAAGAAGAGTCCATATAACATTAAGAAGAAAAAAAACGGTTTTGCAAAGCAGGCGAAAGAGAAGGAAGAACAGAAATTTTACCTGCGCCTAGAATACTTAAGATAAGCCATAAATGTAGCAGCTACCAATGTCCCCATTGACGCCGCTGCAGCCATCGGCCATTGAATCCTAGAGGCAATTTCTTGACTTGGTAAACTTTTGGAAACTCCATTTCCACTGCAGCTCAATTCCTCAATGAGTTCTTTCCTTTCGGCTTCAGTTGAGTTGAGTTTCGCACTGAGCTCTGCAACTGCCTTCTCCAAAGCCTCGATCTCTCTCTCATTGGACTGAGACTTCCCCACCACCAACTGATGCTCTTCCCTCACCTTTACCTCTCTCTCTTTATATAGCTTCTCAAGAAGCCTCTTTTCATTCAATGAGTTCTCCAATTGAGATCCCAATTCCTCTAACTCCAGCGACAATTCGCGGTGTCTTTCTTCCTTCTCCATGTATGCTTGAGAAGCTTCTTCCCTCTCAAACTCGCTTTGTTTCAGGCGAGTTTCGAGCTCTTTAATCTTCTCTTCCTGCATTTTGGATTGCATCTCTATACCCATCAATTTCTTGTTACCCTCGTCAAGTGCCCGTTTCTCTGCAGCCAATTTCGAATTTGCATCCGATAAAGTCTCCTCCCATTGCTTCATGAAAGCATCCAATGTACGACCCTGTTCTTCCAATCTCTCCCTCAGAGAATCGCGCTCGTCTTCGAGGCTTTTGATGGTCGAATCCTTAAAATAGGAGGCTTTTCGAGCATCCTCGAGAGAGGCGCTCATGTTCTCAAGATCTGCCAAGATCGCGTCTCTCTCACTCATGACGGAGATGAGATCGTGCTGCAACCGGACCACCTGAGTCTCAAGCTCAGCCGCCCTAGCAGCCACGGATTTCAGCATTCTCAGTTCCTCTTCGAGGTATTTCAAACTGGAATTGGCTTCTACGAGTTGCTGCGATGCTTCTTCCAATTTCGATTCCGTTTCCGCTGCTCTCCGCTTCGATTCATCTCCGGATTCGATGGCGGACATCATCTTCGACGCCTGTTCTTCCACCAAACTCTGCAGATCTTCGCGTTCAGCTTCGAGGCTTGAAATCTTTTGCTTCAACTCCAAGATTTCCTGGTCCTTTTGCGCGACAAATCGATCCCCTTTTGAGTTCATGACTATCCCCTCTCCACCATCTTCGTTTCCACCATTAACGAACTCCGAGTTCATGATTGCAGAGTACCTCAACTAATCGAATTGTGTATAACGAACGCCAACTACAACAAGGAAAGGAGAAAAACAGACACGAATCATAACCCCAAAAGGATGAGGAATACTGCAAGAAAGATGAATGAAATAAACGCACTAATCACACAAAACCAGTCAAGAAATGAAAAGAGAAAAAGGAAAGGACAGTGGACAACGGAAAACAATCAAAAAAAGAGGAGAGTGAAAGAGAGAGTTCGCGTGGACTCAAAGAGAACAATTAATCTGCAACGAGAAATGGAGATGAAAGAGAAACCAAGAGAGCTACAATCGTTACTCCGTGGGTGCGCACGTGAGTATAGAGAGAGAGAGAGAGAGAGAAGCGGAGGTGTTACAGAAGTCCCCGTCGTGGTCGTGACTCAGGTTAGAGCGTCGTCTTCGGGTTGCGGCGGGGAAGAGAGGGAAAGGCAAGGATGCGCCGTCGCCCTAGTTTTTCCCTCACTCTCCAATCGGACAATCAACCCCTCCCCAGTTTGGCTTCCTTTAGGTGGGAAAATGTATTCCCACGGGTCCCACGGTGAAAAGATGCTTCCTGCAGGAGCCCAACAAACTAACACGGACTCGACACGAAAAGCTAACCTTGCGATGAACACGCAATGACACGACATAAGATAGAAATGGCTGGCAGTATAAACAACACAACGCAAACAAGACCCAGAAAATCCAATCCGTGTATAATGAACCCATCTCAACAAATCCCACTCGTGTGCACCCAAAAGTAGCACAAAAATCGGATCAGTTAATCGAGAAAAGTCATACCGTACCATGTCTGGAAGAGCATGAAATGACGTGATGACTGTCAACCCGAAATTTTCACCCGAAATCCACAACAAAATGGAGCTGAGAAAACGGGTTGGGTATTAGATCATTGGGTTCTAAATCCAATTTCGTTAAGCATATAGAAAATTAGAATAATTGTGGAGGTCACGTACGTAGGGGGGGGTCAACATGCAACTGGAAGGTCACAAAATCGAAGGTATGCATCTGGCTTCGCTCTCACCATAGTACCAAAAGAAAATCCGAAGAATCAAAACAAAATATGTAGTTGCAGAGTACAAGTACAATCATTCAGTTTGGCAGGCTAGCTTGCTTCTTTCTCACTTCTATATTATGTTCTTCCATCGTCAAATTTGGAAAAGTTTAGAACGTGCAAAGAGACCAAAAGTTACTGAAGCACGGTGGAGGTGTTATCTTATCCTGTTGACTAAAAGGCTTTTCAGAATAATACTTTTCGCAACTCCTCTAGGTCCCGTATAAAAAAACGTCAAGCTACTAATATCTATCAAGATTTTACATTTTCGACCTTTTGCAACTTCAAATAAGTTCAGTGTTTAAATATGGATACTCTTATTCATAGTAATAAATATCAATTCATTATGACATAATCTGTCTTCATCCTTACCATCCAACTGTGAGATACCACAGTCAACTTACATTCTGTTTCAGGTCAAAAAGCCCCAGGCTTTTGATACCTAGAGAGGCAAAATGAAACAGTACGGAGAAGCTCTGTTGCAACTCCTAATGTACTTAATATGTGTGTGTTCAGAAATCCTTCATCAAGATTTACCGTTTGAAGTTTGTTATACCTTAGGCAAGTTCACCGTCTAGAGAAAGATTTCCTTCTTCCTTACTTCACAGCAAAAAATAACAATTAGTCACACAAATCACTCTATTTCATCCAACAGCAAAAAAATAAAGGACTCAGAAGTGGTGATGGTTTCAGGTGCTGGGGTGATAGGCTGAAACCAGGGGAAAGATTTACGGCAATGCCTTTTTTTGGATATGGTCTTATGACGTGGGTTTCTTTTAAATTGCTAGTATTTGTACCATCACTATATACATATGGTGCTGGTTTCAATGCTTACCAAAAGCCATTTGAAACTGCCTAGCGTAATCTTGATTTCTGTTAATGATGTATTTCTATTGAGATGTACGAAGAAAGATGTCAACTGCGGCACCGGTACATGCATTGGGATCGAGTACACTGGCCATGCACCAAAATGGTTGTGATTTTTGAAGATGACATGGAAAACATAGGAATTCTTCGAAGGCCTAAACTCATACAGCAATTGTGGGGATTTTTTTTCTTGTACTTAATTATTATATTAAGTTGTATACACATAAGAAAATCATCTGGGGTTTTACTTGATATTTTTAAGAAAAACTGAGGTGTTTACATTTGGCTCAACTAAAAGAGAGAATTTGGCCGAGCATCAACGGTAATCAAGCAGCGATGCTGGTTTACTAAGTCGACCCCGAGGACTTCCCAAGAGGTCAATCATCCCACTATTGGTCACACCAATCTAATCATCAAAACACTTCAATTACATTCGTCCTAATTACCTTAATTGCAAATATTGCTGGTGTACTCTTTAGGGGGTGTTCGCATGTGTTAGGATGTGAACATGGATTTTATCAAGTTACTCTGTTTCACGTACAACCCAAGTGTTACCGAAACAGGAAAAATGGTACTCAATATCTATTGACTAATGTTGCACGGTGTTACTGCGAGAGGGGAAACACTGTCACCGAAAACGTTACTGACGGACACGAACGACAGTACAGAACGAAACAGGGGCGGCCATTATGCCCGTCACAATAAAGCGTTTACACGACGGAAAATGCGCAAAATCATGTTTCACTGACGCGCCCGCCCGTCGGAATTTCTTTCCGTCGCTGTTTCACGTCATTACTGAGGGTCTCGTCCGTCAGTGAACACACTTCCGGAAGATCGCCCCCCTTCCCTTGCATCATTCAAATTCGAAAAACTTTATGCGAAGGCTTCCGCTACAACTGATTTTCATCTATGAACATTTTATTTGCCCCACCTTCCCTATCTATGGTCGTCTTCATCTTAATCTTCCCATCTTCTGTAGGTAACCCAAACAAGTATTCCGGATCGCTTTCCTCCCAAATGCCAGCAGGATAGGATACGTCGACAACCATACGCCTCCAAGTGAGGATGGGAAGTCCGGATAACCTCTCGCAACGGATGGGAGGAGGATCAACACTGTCCCAGAGATACTACACGTTTGTAAGGAGGAAATCAGAATATAACAAAGTAATGGACAACATAACTGCCATACAAATGACGAAAAGGGAGAAAAGATTGCAATTCTTTCGTCCATACCTTCACCAGGGCGGCTCTGTCTTACGGCAAACACCGAATTGCAACATCCCTGCAGGAATTATGCTCAAATTGCAGCATTCCTGTAGGAATTGAATTATGATACAACTACGTTGCTCTTTAATTAGCCGCACTGACTGCTTTGGCGACCCGCATCGCCCGCCTGAGTTTTCGCACTCAAACCAGCTTTTCCCCTTCGCCCACTCCAAGACGAACCCTTCCTTTACCGCAGACGGGAGGCACGCCGTTTGGCTGCTCTCCGGAGCAAGGATCAATCACATATCGGTTGCACATAGACGCCCAGTTGGCCTGAATGGTAGCACTAAAAGGAGGAACGGCATACGAATGCGAATTTGCCGTAGGGATGTTGAAGCATTCTATCCGATTCACAATTCCACCTGTCGAGGAAGAAAAACATGGTGGTTTCGTGTAATTAGGCGATGAAGGGGCAGAGTACGTGGAAGGGATAATAAGAGCAATCCGATGAGGAAACTGAAGTTGGTGGCCGCGAAATCGAGTTTCAATAGCGGGGCAGTGTCGCCTAAGGTGAGGTTGTGGTCCGGCTTGGGGCAATCGAGGGAGGAGACCTCGCCGTCGACGAGACACGGAGACGACTGGCATCGGCGTTGATTTCCTTCACGACGTAAGGGTCGCCAGAAATCTTGAAGATCGGAGTGGTGGAGGTGCAATTGCATTCCACTCCGAATCCTCGGCAGCCACAGAGCTGAAGGTTGCTGGCTTGCGGGAGAAGGGTTTGTGAGTTAGAAAGGGTACTTTATCTTGGTATCTCTCCACACTGTGATTCAGAGCAGTAATCGGGGAGAGAGAGAGAGAGAGGGGCCGAAGAAACAGTGACAAACAAGATGAAAAGACGAAGACGATGGTTGTTGGGAATCATGGTCGATTCCTTACTGAGAAAAGGTCGCAGAGAGAAAAGAATAAGCGGTTTCAAAATGGTGCTGCTTTGGAGAGAGACTCAGAGAGAAGAACTGAAGGTGTCTCACGAGCTATTTTATTATTCCAAATCTGACTTGAAATCCAGACACGCTCATATGAGACCCTACACAAACCTATTTTGCCAAGACTAGTTCCGTTACTTCACCTCGTACTGAGGTGAGCTTCACCAACTTGTTTGTATCACAGTGAGACGACGAGAGAGATTAGAATGGAAGAAGAAATTTTGGAAGAAACACGTAATTATAAAAATGAAGCACCTAATGTCAGCATTCTTCATCATCTTGTCAAAGGACGGTGAAGGAAATACTCTCAACCATCTTAGACGTTTACATACCAAACTTTTGGACACCTTCCGGCCATCACAACACAAACGCTCGACTTCATCATGAGCAGTTTATAGCCATAAGAGTTGTACCATGTCATCCGATAACAAAACCTGGTCATTACTGAAAAGCCCAGACTGAAACACAAGCAAAATTGGGAGTCCCTATACTCAACAAACACAATTTAGGACCTTTTGAATATCTTAAAGTTGTGAACAAACACACACAGCACGTAAACTGCATTGGCAATACAAATCCATTTTGGGAAATTTTAGAACGTGCAAAGAGACCAAAAGTTACTGAAGCATAGTGGAGGTGTTATCTTATCCTGTTGACTAAAAGGCTTTTCAGAATAATACTTTTCGCAACTCCTCTAGGTCTCGTATAGAAAAACGTCAAGCTACTAATATCTATCAAGATTTTACATTTTCGACCTTTTGCAACTTCAAATAAGTTCAGTGTTTAAATATGGATACTCTTATTCATAGTAATAAATATCAATTCATTATGACATAATCTGTCTTCATCCTTACCATCCAACTGTGAGATACCACAGTCAACTTACATTCTGTTTCAGGTCAAAAAGCCCCAGTCTCTATACTCGACAAACACAATTTAGGACCTTCTGAATATCGTTTTGGTTTTTGTTCTCCATCCAGTTTCAATAAAATGAAACCATAAACAAATAGAGAAGTTGTAATAGTATGGGTTTGATCCGAATCTGAACCGGATGGAAAGGAAGGGGCAGTAAATATCACCAATCATGATTTTTGAACAGATTGACATCGTTGGTAGGAAAGATGCTTATGCTTCGGTTTTACGTATTTTTTTCATCGATTCTGGTTTTGGTTAGGGAGGTTGTCATTTTTAGGTGGTTTGGCTGTTGGATGGTACCAAGAAATGGGGTTTTCTAAATGGATTACTGGGGTTTTCCTTATTTTCTTAGAATTTTCTTTCCATATCACGGATGGATGATGTTGGGTTTGGCCGAAAGAGGAGAACCAACCCCAGCCCAAAACAATGATCAACGTCCAATTCTTCTCAGGAAAAACAGAAATTTTAAAAATTGGTTATAACTCACCGGATTTGTGCTGATTCTCCGATTGAATCGCTCACCTAGCTCAACGATGGCACAAGGCTTCTCAGTTGCAGGTAACTGGCCTCTCAGTATGGCGATTACTAAATGTGGTGGCCTGCCACGACGTTCCAGCAACACCCAAGTCGGGCGTTACCGTTCAACCTGCTCATGGTGTTCTTCACTGGCAAAAGGACGTATAAGACTTGAATACAACATCAGCGCATGGGGATATTGTTGCGGAATACAAAGGACTGAAGCCAGAGTGAAATGATGTGGGATGCCGTCAAATTTTGGAGATTATAAAGTCTTTGTAAACCTGCAACAAACTGAAATTTGTGGATAATTTTTTGGCGTTCTGTAGATTGTTGTCTGGCGCTCTTTGTTTTCAACAAAATGTAAATTTTTTGAAACATTGTAAATGAGGCCAGGTACAAAATTCTTATGCGCTTGATGAAGCTTGAGATACTTTAATCTCACATTTGGTTTGGTTTGTGGAGGTTTTTGACAAAATGTAGGTTCGTGACTTCGAGGAGTATGCTTTTAGGCGTCTTCAAATAATATCCGATATTGCTGGGGCTCTGATATGGATAAATGTAAAGCGAGGGTAAAAAATGGGTAAAGTTGGTGGGTAAACAAAATGGTCCGCAATGGTGGCAATCTCAAATCGCAATGGTGACGGGCTTTGCATTACCTGCTCCCGAACCAGCAACTGCTGCTTCTCGACCTCAGCAATTTGCACGTATGACAAGGTTGACACACTCTGGGAGGCGACCAATGGATTTCGAAGGCACAAGGTAACCGAAACACCCATCGAAACAGGCAATGCAAGTTAATGTCGAATTGAGTTGCGGCTAAAACTTCCGTCGGCACACATACCCTGCATTTAAGGACATGCCATGGGCGGTTGCTTTCACGCACCCACAACAATTAGTGCGCACAAACAAACACGGGGTTATAAAACATGCACCAATGCATGAACGTAACCACCACACACAACCAAACCATTGATCCCCCATGAACGTAAAACCACCAGACCAAACCATTGATCCACCAACACAACAGCACAAACCACGTTCACGCAAGAACACCATGCATCAGCAAAACATCGCACCAAATGACAGCACGCATCCCCACACACAAACAGGAAATATCCAACGGGCCTGTAGCCCAACCAACCAACCAAACCCGGCCCGGCTCCCAAGGTTATATGGGACAGGCCCTCCTTAAAATATGGGGTTCTCAAACCACATGCATACCAAAGCATTGCACTAAATGACAACTCGTCCCCCCCCCCCCCCCCCTTCCACACACACACGCAATATCCAGGCCCCGGCACTGCATTGAACGGAGGCACCTCATTTTTTTAGGATGTGTGGGCAACACTCCGCCAAAATCGCACCAGGAAGAATTATAGGTAGATGTTGCTTCCTGCAAGTGTAAGCGCCAGCATGAATCACGCTGTTTGAGCTTTTTCTTAAAGGCGTGATTCAAACACCGTGCCCACATAGGTTTGCTCATTTGTGAATGAACAAGACCTGATAGATATCATCTGTTTATATAATTCCTTTCCAGAAATTCGTACATCACTTCAGAAACCGCTTTCTGCCCTTGGGTGTCTGTCTAAAACAAGGGGTTGAGGGAGCAGTGAAATTGGTGAAGTAGTTTTCAACTCACACAGCTTGGCTGGCAATGTACAACCCCATGACTTGCTAAGAAGTGTCTACCTAACTATCTCACCTGTACCAGATGCCAACCTGATTGTTCTCAACCACGAACACTTAACAGACAGGAGAGTATAGAACACGTGCGCACACTAATATCGATCCAAACACCTACAATGCGTATATTTCATCCAATAGAAATGGAAAGCACCACAACGAGCTTAAAGAGGTAAAATCAGGGAGGCAAGCGGAACGTCTCAATACAAACTTTTGCTAGTGTGCAAGTATTAGCTATTAGCTCCACCCTCACAAATAACCACCGCATATAAATAGAGCCCACAAACACAACCGAACAGTGTCCTAATCACCCCCATTCTTTATTACTGTTAAGCTAATTTACACCCAACTGCTACATCCTCCACCTGTATAAGTACAACCATAAAACACGTACGTGCATGCACTCATTTGTGCAGATGGTTGTAAAGGGAAACCACCTTTCGTGGTGAATCTGAAACCACCTCTTCCATACAGCCCCAAAAACCGAGCAACCATGGAAACCGTAACCAATGGTTGCGACCCATATTCTAGTTCTGGACTTTCTTAAGTTTTTAAATAGAAAAGGAAACCACCTTTCCTGGTGAATCTGAACCCAAAACAAGAATCAGCAGAACCTATGGAATTGGCCCAACCCAGAGAACCAAAAGCTTATTTGAAAAATATTCGATGCACAATCTTGAAACTGTTGAAAAATGTAGATTAAAAACATCGGAATCAGCGAAACCACCATTATGGAATTGGTCCCAACCCATAGAATTATGAGTTTGTGACTCTCTTTGAACTGTAATAGGCTAAGCACCAAAGGCCAATTTGGAAAATATTAATGTTGAACTAAGCTATGGCTCAAATTTCCTTCGATGCACAATCTTGAAAATGTTGAAAAATGCAAAAAAATAATTTCACCTATAAAACTGCTGCCAAGGCGGTTTACCGCCCATAGAAACCCGAGAGTATAAAAATAGAGAGAGAGAGAGAGACCTGAAGACTGTGGACGATTCTTCGCCACTGGCCTACCTCTTCTCTCTTCTTCCACTTCCAAGCTCTCTTTCCCCTCTTCTTTACACCAAAAAAATTTTAGGGCATTGTTAATGCTTGAAGGCTATGATACCAATGATGTAGGAGGCCGCTTGCGAGCTACTCTTTGTCTTGTTATGTGTGATGACGTTGGCTATGGTTTTGCACCTCTTTAATGTGCAAACAGGTCGAACAACGGCAGTTGACGTTTTAATCGCCCCCAATTTTGTAGAAACCTAGGGATATAAAAATGGAGGAAAGAGTCTCAAGAGGGGTGGGAGGCCGTCGGTGATTCTTTACCGCTGGCTTCGCCTCTCCTCTTCTTCCGCTTCTTGGGCTTTCGCCTCTTCTCTTCTTCCTCTTCGGTTATTACAAAGAGGGAGAGAAACAGAAAAAGGAGAGGAGGTTGATGCCGATTCAATAGCCACCGGCTTGGCCTCTTTGTCTCTTCTTCTTTCTCTTGATGTGGTCTCTAGGGCATTCATTTGTACATTTTTAGGCCATAAAATTTTTTTCCAACATTGTTAATGCTTCTCTCTTATCATTTTTTTTTCCAAAACTGACGCTAAGGAGTTACCAAGGGTTTTAAGGAAGCTTTGATACCAGTGATGTAGCAAGCTGTGAGCGAGTTACCCTTCGTCTTGTTTAGTTTGATGACGTTGACCGGTGGTTTTGCACATGTTCGTCCTGTTCTCTTTGATTGCAATGTTACAACATCAATTAAGGGCCTATAAATGTGATAGGAAAAACACGAGAAAGAGAGAGGGATAAGGTTACCTGCAAAGGAAGAAGTCAAAAGTGTATCATGTTTATATATACATGACTTTTTCTCTTACGAATTTCTCACTAGACTTTCTTTTTTAATAATAATTCTTGTTCATCCGAGAGATTATTAAGACCTTTTCAAAAAGGTAAAATCAGTTTTGAATAGCATTTATGTTTTTTCAAAATGCAACTCATGAAATATGAAAGAAAACCCTTCTTCCCCCATTTCATGGTTGACTTTAGTAATGGGACCGATAGTGGCCACCAAGTAATTACAAGATGGTTGTTTGGTGTATTGCAGTACTCTGTGTGACTTCAAGCACACAATGCGATAGGCCATGCACACAACATAGCGGATTCAGGTTTCTGCCCCAACCAAAGTTCGAAAAATTTGAAGGTTTTGACTGATAGTTCAAAACTCCATTGCCCCCATAGAGATCAGCACAACCATCAGTGCGGTACACCCACCCAAATGTGCCAATGACAGCACTCATCGTCTCACTCGCTGGCTATACAATTTCGTATGCATTCCAAGACCTTGTATACCATGTACCAGTCAAAGTAGACGATGGTGACATTGTCGCTTCGAACTACAGATCAGTTACAACTCTAGAAAGAAGTGACAAAACCAGATCATGCTTTGTTGCTTTTGATAAAAAAGAAACTTTAATAGATTACCACGGTAAAACAGACTAGACTATGCTCTTAATCTATGACGATGCAATCACATCGTGTCATCCATTTTGATCCACTATAACGCTAATCTTATTCAAAGAAGAACTCAGTGCTCAATAAGAATGTAATCAGCATCATCTGGCAACAAATCAGCAGCCGTAGGTGAGAGGTACGGTGGTCCTTGCCTAACTTTTGCATGAGCCTCGGCATCATGTTGGAATGTCTTAACAAGGTCTTGAAGCTCTAATCTCCTCACTTGAATCTGCTCTTCTGTGATGGGTTTCCTTAACCCTAGATACAACATCCCAAGCCCAATCAAGAGGCCACCAACTACGAAAAGCATGACAGAAAACAGAGCAAAAGCATAAGGGGTGTTGCTGGCTCCTGGTATGCCATCGACATTTATCCCAAACAGACCTGTGATGATTGAAAGCACGAGCCCACATCCACCGAAGACAGCCAAGTTGTGAGTAATTCGGATACTCTTGTCCTGCAAGCAAATAATCAATTAAAATCAAGTGAATACATACATAGAGAGAGAGGGAGAGAGAGAGAGAACCGGGGTTGCTAAACTCCCATTCACGTTAGACTATCCACACCAATTTGGATAGTTTGATTAAAGAGAGGAATGGTTTGGCTAAATGCTTTCACACATATTTTCCCATATTTTGCTTTTTTAATCTAGGTCATCCATCTCTCCAATAAAGAAGTCCAAATTGGCATGGATGAAGAGAAAGAGATGGACAATCGGAATACCCTGCATGAATTCTGCAACAAAGGCATGAAACAGTAGATGGACAATCGGAGAAGAAAACTTGCATACCTGCAACCAAGCTCTTACAGTGTTCTGCATGACATCTTGAATTGTAAACAGGCGAGCACGAACTGCTTCTTGCTCCTCTATCATCGTTCTTGTGCTCTTTCTTATGTCTTCTAGTATAAGTTTTGTGGAATGACCTCTCAACTGGTGAAGTAGTTCAAAAACTATCTCCTCTCTTGCATGCAGTGACCATTTAACCCGTATAACCTAACGTTTCCAATCTTAGTGAGAATGAGCGTTGGGAGGAATTTAGCCGAAAGACTTCTGAAAATTATCCAGCAGTATGGATGATTTGAGGGATTAAACATTTGAGTTAGACTTGTTTCTTTTCTTTTGAAAAGCCATCATCTCCATCCAATGATATAAATAAAGGAAAATGTTTAAAGTGTCATTTAGAGAATGAAGAAGCAACATAGGCGGTTTTTCTAATGAATTTTTAGAAGGTTAGGAAACTATCTTACAATTTTGAAATTTAAGATGATTAATCAAAAGGCAACATGAAACTCAAATGAGAAGGTGCTAGAATTTGGATGGTGAACACTTTGAAAGAAGGAGAGTCAGGCCTCCAAAATGTTGAAAGGAAAGAATAAAATTTGATCTCGCTTTTCTGGAGCTAAATGTTAACATGACACAAGATTGAGCTCAATGGCAACAAAGAATCCATGTAGCAAATCCCACGGTTGGGAAAAGGTCTGGCTTTGATTTTTACAAATGTCAACTACGAGAAGTTAGACACCTAAGCATAAACCTCTATTCTCAAGGACAGACTGTCACACCCGCACGGGTCGCGACCACGACCCGGCCCGAGCCGATGCCACGTGGCCGCTTCTCGCACGGGCGTGATGGTGAGCATTAAACAAACACAATACCAATTTAATTCAAACTCAAGAAATATCTAACTGAAATAAATATTCATATCGAAGTTCTAAACAACACGTCCAAAATGGTGCGGGGCTCACCTAACAATAACCCCGAATAAAAGACTTTCTAAATTATTCAACACTTATCATACCATCTAAAATAAAAATGTTGCTCTATCAAACTCCTACTCTGCTCCGTGTGCCTTCGAAGTGCTAGCTTCAGGATGAGCTGTAAAACAATAGGGTGAGCTCCTATACATAGCTCAGTAGGGAGGTTAAACATCTTTAAACAGAAAATATACTAAAAGCATGCATAGTTTCACAATCATTTCATAACAAACATATTTACCTTGAAATCATGATCTCAAATTCATACGCACACACTCACACACGCACACACATCATTAGTTTCGATAATTACAGCCCATTATCCGAATCGGATCCCAAACCCCAATTTGGATCCGTTTAAGCTATCCGAGATCCAAATCGATACCCAATTTCATATCTGATCCGAATGAGTGACACAATAGGTAGCTTGTGTCATTGTGTCAATAGAGAACCTTTAACTATTGACACAGGTCTTATTCTAAACCCAGAAACCCATTTCAAGACACGACCCAAACTGGACCCGTTTCCGACACAGAACCTATTTTGACACAGAACTGGTTCTTAATACGCGACACGAGGACACGACACGAACCAGTGTTGGTTCATGACAATCCAGACACGACATGACATGGAAATGAGGGACATGCCCAAAAGTTTTTTTTTTTTTTTTTCCAGCATCATCGTCGGTTTCCGGCGAATCACAACCGTTTTCTGGCCAAATCGACACCATTGCCTACCTACCCCACCAAAACGCTTAGTTCTACCTCAAACCTTTAATCCAAGCCCAAAACGATGATTTTCAACAAGTTTTTCATCAAAAATCAGGAAAAAAAATGAAAATCTGAAAAATAAGTCAACTTACCGGATTCCGGCCGATTCCTCTCGTTTTCCGGCTGGTTCGAGGCTGCCCCAACTCCCTGGACAATCTACTGTGAAGGGCCCTTTTAAAGGCCCTTCGTGTTCCAGGCTGTGCGTTACTGCACAGCCTGTGCAGTAACGCTTAAGCGTTACACAGACAGTGACTAACAAAACGTTATTAGCACTCTAAAGTAACAAAAATGCTAGCAACTTAAATAAATATATACAGGCACACAGACTTCAAGATTAACAAAGGATAGGGACTTAACCTAATCATATACAAATTACTTACTGGACATACAAGAAATAAATGATACAGCCAAAACATCAGACGTATGTGATTGTATATGATTTCTGTATTTTTGTTATTTTGCATGTTAGGAAAACATAAGTTATTTACATTCATTCAAATGGCTATTTGAACATTCTAGTTATACAATGATGTGGATTTATTCTACTATAAAATCACAACAAATCAGGCCACATTATGCATAAATCTTGTCCTTTAATCCACTTAGGTGGTGCTGTTTCAAATCGTGGAACTTAGACCAATTATTGTGCAAATCTGTGGGCACTTCCATAGATGAAAATGGAGCATCAGGACCAGGAAGAAGAGAGAGACGGGAATATTCAGGTGACATTTCCGAAAAAATTGGCAATAACATTCAAAGATGGAAAATTTAGATAACAGTAGAGTAAGGCTGATAAAATTATAACTTTGGTTTCTGCAAGGAGTTGACAGATAACAAGCTGTCCTGGACTTGAAGGCTTAAATGCCAAGCACCTTTAGTAATCAAATGCAATAGGTTGTCATTATAGTTTACATCATCTATGCCATTGTGAATAATATAGACTTAGGCTTTCAATCTAAAAGAACTACAGATCCTACAGCCTAGCATCGCAGCAGACAAGAAAACATGCATCCTATTCATGTTAGAGTTCCTCAAATAGTACTACTTTGCTGAAACCTTTTGCTGGAGACTAATGCGTTGAAAGGAAAAACTGATTGCGCACCTAAGTTTCCTAACTAAATGATCGATCATCAAATGAATGGTACCAACCACATCAAGAAAACTTTAACACTAAAAGGGGATAAAAGTATACCTGAGTCGACAACCTCTTAATTTCTTGATTCAGAATTATACTCAACAGATTCAAGTCCTCATTATTTCTCCTATCAACAAATGAATAACTAAATAAGGCTGAGCACCAATAAGTAGGGATGCAATTTAAATGTTTAACAAGCTAACCACAGAAGCCACCAAACCAAAGGAATCAGCTTGAAGGATAGGGTTCAGGACAAGGTCAAGAAACCTAACTAGATATCAGTTCAAAGATGAAAAGAGAAGACAAACATTATTGGTCTAGGAATGAGTAGTGATTACAACCATCAAGAAGCCAAAACAGAAGCAAAATAGATAAAAAGAAAAAGACATTAAGAGTTACCTGTTCATAAATTTCAACTCAACCTCATCTGATGCTCCAAAGATATTCTTCCGAAACAGCCTTGACAAATAGGCATGAAAGAAAACAAAAGGTTAAAGAAAAAACTTTCAAAATACATAAGGAACCAAGGATCCAAAATTAGCTGACAGCACCTTAAAGCACAAAAGGAAAACATCAAATTATGATTGATGATGTATGAATGTTATCTCAAGCAAAGCTCTCAGTAGAAGAATAAGGTGTTAAAATGTAATAGGGTTGGGCCAATAGGGCCCATAAGTTTATGTTTGTAATCAGTGTTGAAGAATATGCTTATCTAGTGTTCTTTGTGTTAGTTTTATATTTTCTGATGGTTTTAGGTATTATTGTACCCGCTCGAAACATTAGGGGCATTTTGGTAATTTTCTGTACTAGGGGTATTTTGGTCAATTTCCGTTTTACAGCTCATTATATAAGGGCTGGTAGGTTGTATTAGAAAGTGAGGTCGTGTTGTAAGAAAGTGTGGAGAAAAGGGGGTGCGGCCCTCCAATGGAGAACTGCCCCTTACCTTAATCCTTCTTGTTTTTCCTCCTTAACATTAGTCTTATTTTGTGTGTTTAATCTTCTATAATGATACTCTGATTTCAACATGGTCTCAAAGCCAAAAACCTTAGAAGATCGACTGAAGTGAAGAAAAAAAGGTGAAATCGGAATGGAATATTATTCACAGTGAAGGCGTGGATCAGATTTCAAGAGCAAATTTCATGTTAAGAAATGGTGATAGGCGTATATTCATGATGCTGAAACATGGACGATGGTGATTAAACAGAGGTATGTGCATGGAAGTGCTCTCATGGACTGTTCGTTCAATTAAATTGTGATTCACATGTTTGTGGGATTCTAATTGATGCATTTGCCAAATGTGGAGCTTTAGAAGATGCTAAGCTTGTGTATGATTTTATGAAAAGAAAGACTTGGTCTCTTTAACTACCTTCATTACTGGATATATACATGATACGAGGAACAACAGGGAAGCAATAGAGTTGTTGTATGGTGAACCCTATTATGTGCTTGCAGGAATTACGGGAATGTGGACGTGACTGAGAAAGGTGCAGATAATATACTGAAATTGGACCCACAAGATTCATCTGTATATATTTTGTTGTGTAGTGTTTATGCTGAGGCAGGCATGTGGACTCAGGTCTCCAATATGAGGAAGATGATGAGGCAGAAGGGGCTTAAGAAGGAGCCAGGATGTAGCTGGATAGAAGTGAAAAATGAATTACATGCATTTCTTGTTGGCGCCAATGCCCACCCAAGATCTGAGTGCATATATTTGATGCTCAACAACTTAATCACAGAGATGAAAATTGCTGGTTATGTGCCTTCTTATATTGATGTATCTGATGAGTAAGAGATTTTGTGTTGGAGTACTATGGCAAAGAACTTTGAGAATTTCAAGGCTATATTTTTTGGTGAATGTGAGGCCGAATGTTCAAATGCAGCTTACTATGGTTATGCGCAAGGATATGATCCTTACTCATATGCTGCTTCTCAAGATCCTTCTTTATATGGATATAGTGCTTATGCTACTTATGGTGCTTATCACCAACAAGATGAAGGTGTTCATGATATGGCAGCCATGGCTGGTATGGTTCAGCCTTTAGAACAAAGGGAGGAGCTCTTCGATCCACTGGCAGTGCCTGATGTCAACAAATTAAATGCAGCTTAGCTTGCTGTGCACCGAGGCATCATGCTGGGAAGGCCGTGGTGGTTGAGTTCACCTTCACTTGCTCCAACGACTGTTCCAATGCATCAGTCCCAACGACTGTTCAGGCTACATTCTCATAAGGCCACTGTTTAATAAGTTGCTCAGAACATTCAATGCGGTGGTTAAGAGGCTTATAAAGGTCCAGAAAGGGAATCTCGTGAAACTTAAAAGTGAGCTTGTTGGGAACTGCAGTTATTGAAAGACGGCTGCTTTGAGGGAGTTCCTATTTCTGGAAGATACAGTACAGTTAATCAGATGAGCAGTTGCTACGAGCATTGGAGTTGAACTCTTGGGAGCTACTGAGATTAGTAAAAATGCATATACCTCACTGTTAATACTTCACATTTTCTGATGGTTGAGCTGAAGATAAGTTGATGCATCTATCAGGGGTTCTATATTGATAGCGTGTTTAATTTTGAATATACTTTCATGAACCATATCGATTAATGCAAGATGATCCTTTTGTATTTAATGTACTTGAAGCACTACGGTATCAACTTGTGGTCCTGGAAATGCTGACAGCCAACTCTTATTCTAGCTTCTCAGCTGTCAAAGGTCTTGGGGTTGACAACAGCTCCAGAGTGATTCACATGATGCACAAGAAAAGAAGGGAATTAAATTGCATATGGCAGCTGGAATTATTGAGCAGTAAATGTGTTAAGAAAAGTTAGCTGTGGTGTTTGAATTAATTGCATATTAGTAACTGCAATAATACGTTGGGCAGGGAATATAAGAGGCAATTACGATGGAGCAATGAAGGCTTGACCAGAGAAAGACGGCATTTAATGGAGTAATGAATAGTCTTTAATGACAAGGAATCGTGTGATTGGAAAAGGAATTCTGCATATGGTGGAAAAGATGGCAGCTGCAATTAAGAATGGAGTAATGAATAGACTTTAATGACGAGGAATCGTGTGATTGGAAAAAGAATTCTGCATATGGTGGAACAGATGGGATTTTTTTTTTATGAAGAAGTAAAGCCACCATCCAGGAATTATAAACTCTGTTCCAGGTGCATCAATCCAAATGAGAACCTGAGTCATGCTGAATGGTCGACCTTCTGATCATGCTGAAAAGCTTGAATCTCTTATGTACTTTTGATCGAAGAGAGCATGTGCACTCTACTTAGAGCAGAATGGCCGAATCTGTTTGCATAAGTATGATTATGCATTGTGAACCTGAGTCATGTGCCTTATTTGCCATATGTTTTCAGGCAGTGGAAATTGAGGGGCACATATGTTTTGTGCGAAGAGTGATTGGGTGCCACATACAACACCATAATTCACGTTGGTTTTGGTATATTCAGTTGTAGACAGAACTGCCCACATACATTGAAATTGAAGACAACAAAAATGCACTATGAATAAAATGGGTGACATAGATCTGAAGAGCAAGACAATTATTGAGAAAGCGTGTGTGCAGAGAAAGTTTACTTGCACATGAAGTGTTCGATGATTGCTTCAAGAAAGAGATGATTAACATGAACATGAAGTGTTTAAGGAAATGAGAACTGGAAAATTCTTGTGATGTTTGCAGTCACGAGGACTGCTAAAATATGTGTTGTAGCTAAAGTAGCTGCTTATGATGTTGTTACAGTCAGGATGACTGCTTTGATATTGTGACAGCCAGGATGGCTGCTTTGATGTTGTGACAGTCAGGATGGCTGAGTTTGTGTTGTTACAGCAAGGAAGGCTGAGTTGATGTTGCAGCCAGAGATGCTGCTTGTGATGATAAGCCACAGGATGGCTGCTTTGATATTGTGACAACCAAGATGGCTGCTTTGATGTTGTGATAGTCAGGATGGCTGCTTTAATGTTGTGACAGCCAAGATGGCTGCTTTGATGTTGTTACAGCCAGGATGACTGAGTTTGTGTTGTTACAGCCAGAAAGGCTGAGTTGATGTTGCAGCTAGAGATGCTGCTTGTGATGATAAGCCAACAAGGCTAAGTTGAAGATATTTTTAACCAAAGAAGCTGTTGAAGATCATATCAGTGATGAAGACAAATGAAGAACATAGCAAACAGATATGAAGTTTTTTGGCAAGTTTGGAGTTCGAAGTATCTCACTCCCAACCTATGTCACACGGGTGCGGGTGTGGGTGCGGGTGCGGGATACGGCAAATTTCAAAAATTTTGGGTGCGGCGACACAGCTAGGGTATATAATATTATATATTATATATAATATTCAACCTAAATAAATCAATCATAATACAACTAGTATTTGCTAATTTTGAGTGCACATAGGTATCAATTAGCAAGTTCTCACATAATGATCTGAAACTTACAATGATTTTATGAGCTACAAAATATCGAAGTTATGGATTCAAAGAGTTTCGAGATCTTTAGTAGGATATAACATATACTAGTATTTGTGCTAGGATCCACTAGTGATGTCATAATCTTCTCTTCTATTGATCAGGTAATGTTCCTGGTCTTTAAATGTGTTTGGTGACAAAGATTATTCTGTGCAAAGGCATACAGTATGGAGTCAAGAATCCAATCAGTTTGAGTAATAAGAAACCAATTGTTCACACCCAAAATCATTAAAGCTAATATGATATACAACTACAATAGCAAGTACACAACTTTATAAGTTTATATTAAAGCAAAACATATAAATGGTAAACAACTACTAATTTCATCATAATACACAAATCAATCTTCATTATCCGGACCCATTTAACCGTGAGTTACAAAAAAAAAGAAAAAAAAAATTTTTTGCAAATTTTTTTTTTGCAAAAGTTTTTCTTTTTGCCATGCCGCACCCGACACGGTGTCAGTGTCGGTGTTGCACCAGTGTCGAGGTCGACACTCCACCCCTTAGAAGTGTCTGTGTGACTTAGCTCCCAACTTGAGGGGTTCTTTATATTAGTTTTATATTTTCTGATGCTTTTAGGTATTATTGTACTCGCCAGAAACATTAGGGGCATTTTGGTAATTTTCTGTACTAGGGGTATTTTGGTCAATTTCCGTTTTACAGCTCATTATATAAGGGCTGGTAGGTTGTATTAGAAAGTGAGGTCGTGTTGTAAGAAAGTGTGGAGAAAAGGGGGTGCGGCCCTCCAATGGAGAACTGCCCCTTACCTTAATCCTTCTTGTTTTTCCTCCTTAACATTAGTCTTATTTTGTGTGTTTAATCTTCTATAATGATACTCTGATTTCAACAATGAGGTCCTAATGGACCCAGGCCATCGGGGAGCCAAGTGAAGCCCATAGTTCTCACACTTCCTTTCCCAATCATTGATGTATGAAAACCATATTGGTGAAGTTAATAATGAGGTTGCAGTAAGTGCTGATTCTGTTGATAGATTTGAGTCTGGATCGATTGATGGTTTGGGTGTCACCAATGAGCAAAGTGGTGAGAAGGAAAGCATCTGCAATACTGCTGACTTGCCAATGCTGTCTTTACCTACTTTAGTTGGGAATGGTTCAATAAAGTGTTCCCTTGATCATGAGGACTGAAAAGATAATACTAAAAGGAGCTGGATGGTAATAATTGATAGTGATGATGAAGATGAAGAGACTGCAGCTGATGAAAAAAAAAATCACCAAATTTCGATAAGATATAAGGTTTAATGCATCCTAATTGCAGTTTTTTGACGAATACATATGAGGTTTAATTAGCAAACATCTCAGAAAATAGGCAGCCAGGATCAGATCTGTCTTCATAAAGATTCTAATGCATCCTAACGTAGACCATTCTGTGCTTCATGTCACCCTTCATAAGATTGAGTCTTTCTTTATGAGCATGATATCGTGAGATTGGAGTTTTTTGTGTGCTAGGAGGCCCTTGTTGAAGTAGCGAGCACCAATCAGCTTCGTATTGAAGAAGGGTTAAGAGCCTTGTAAAAGTCCAGAAAGGGAATTACGATGCTCAAATCGTGACTTAAAAGTGAGCTTGTTGGAAATGCAATAAAGGATGTAATTCACAAGATGGTTGCGATGTGTTTAATAAGGTGGTTGCTTTTATGACGTTGCACAGAAAATTCAATGCGGTGGCTGCATTTAAAGAATGAGAGCTGCAGTTATTGAAAGATGGCTGCTTTGAATAAGGTGGCTGCATTTGATATAAACGTTGATGAATTTAAACACCATAATAGATGAAATAATCAAGAACTGAAGCAGTACACAGAATCATGTAATCTGGGAATTGGCACCCTCATGGCTGCCGCCCACAGCCTCTGCTTTCTATTTCTTAAAATTAACCTAATTACAATTAGGGCTATTTTATACATATTTATAACTTGAAGGACTGAAATGCCCTTGACTGGACTCACTAACTACTAACTAAATACTGTATCCAAATGGATCAATATCTGATCCAATTTGAATCCACACAATTAACTTAATTAACTTACACACTAACTTAAGGACTATGACTATCATACACAAGCGACAAACGTAGATATTGATTTATTCCTTTCAACATGCCCCCTCAAGTTGGGTCTTGAAGGCTTGAAATACCCAACTTGCTGAGTGTCTTCTTTAGGTTGCATGTAGATACAGGCTTGGTAAGAATATCTGCTAGCTGAGCTTCAGGTCAAACATGTACAATATTGAAAATTCCTTGTGCAACTTTTTCTCTGATAAAATGACAATCAACTTCAATATGCTTGGTTCTCTCATGAAAAACTGGATTCAATGTTATCTGCATGGTTGCCTTACTATCTGTAAGAAAGTTTACTGAAATTATCTTCCTCAAACCAATTTCTTTCAACAGTGATAAAATCCATATTCCTTCACACATGCCTAGAGCAATTGCCCGGTATTCTGCTTCTGCACTAGATCGAGCCACCACAGTTTGTTTTTTGCTCTTCCAGGATACCACATTCCCTCCTAGATATACAATATAACATGAGGTAGACTTCCTATCACTTTTAGAGCCAGCCCAATCAACATCAGAATAGATCTCTAGTTCCATGGATGAATGTGGAGTATACCATAAGCCATAAGAAATAGTTGATTTTAAATATCTGATAATATGGAAGACCATACTTATATGATGCTTAGAAGGAGAATGCATTCATCTGTTAACATAACTACCTGCGAAACTGATATCTGGTTGAGTAATAGTGAGATAAATAAGTTTGCCTACTGTTATCTTTCAATATCTTCATATGGTTCTGATGTGGCTTCTTTGTCAAAGGAACACCATCGAAGAAGTATACCGAACATTACGCTAAGCAGTAAGCATTCCTTGTTCTAGTGTCGAGTAGATACTTGTTCAAGAATGGTGCCAATGTACTTAGATCGAGAGTTGGTGCAACCTCTAGAGAAAAGCAACTTCAATTCCCAAAAGTAACGAAGAGTACCTAAGTCTTTTCATTCAAACCGGATGTGGCCAATTGGAGTTTCAACTCCATAATCCCGCTGCCAACATCATCCCGAGTAATGATCATGTCATCAACGTATAAGGAGAGTGTGATGTTTCCACCATGATAAGCACCTCGAGAAACAAAGCATGAATCAGCTTAGCAGAGTGGAAGCAATATCCTTGTAATTCCTTACAAATTGAGTAGAATTTTATCAAACCAAGCTCTAGGTGAGCTTGTTTTAGCCCATTCAGAAAAGAGTCTTCTTCAACTTACAAACTTCAATTGATTTCATGAAACACCGGTGGAGGAACTATATAAACCTCTTCAAGATCACCATTCAAGAAGGCATTTTAACATCCATTGAGATAAGTCCCAACGATGATTAACTGCCACACTGAGAATAACTCTGATTGTGTTCATCTTTGCTACTAGAGCAAAAGTTTCTGTATAATCAATACCATAAGATTGGCTGTAACCTTTAGCCACTAGTCTTACTTTATATCTATCTATGTTCTCATCCGCCTTATATTTCACAGAATATACCCATTTACAGTCACTGTTTTTCTATCTGGTGGTAGCTGTACCAGTTCCCCAGGTTCTGTTTTTTTCCAATGCTGAAATTTCTTCCTTCATAGTTGTCTTTCATTCTGAATATTGAGTCTCTTCTTCGAATGACTTGGGAATATAAGTATTATCTGTATTCATCACAAACAATTGATACTCTTTTAGATAGTTAGTATAAGATACCATCTTCTCTAGTGCATATTTACCATTTTCACATTTCCCTTTTTTGAGAGGGATAGGTAAATCATTAAGATCAGTATTAGAGTTTTGAGTAGTTACCTGAGATGGAATCAGATCTGATTCAGGGTGAGAGCTTTGATCCTGGGTAGCAGATTCATCCTAAGCAAAAATTTGTCTCTCACCTCGAGTGTAACTCTACCACATTTTCTTTGGAACAGATGGTGCCTCTGTTGTTTCCTGTTCAAAATCTAATTGGTCTTCATTTGGTAAGATAGGATACACCATGGGTGAGTTTCTGCCATATGTTCGATTCTCATGTTTACCATATAAAGGTGTGTCTTCATGAAAGGTAACATCCATTGTAACATAAGATTTTCTTGTTGAAGGATCATAACATTTATAACCTTTTTTAATAGATGAATACCCTAAGAAGATGCACTTGACAGCTCTAGCATCTAATTTGTCTCTTAGACTACTGTGTATATGAACAAAACAAGTGCACCCAAATACCTTTGGTAAAATGTGAAATGATTTTTGAGATGGGCACAAAGAGTGAAATGGGGCATGACCTCGTAGTACTTGGCTAGGCATACGATCGATGAGATAAACTGCAGTTAAGACTGCTTCCCCCCAAAAAAAATTTGGAACATCATAACCAATTAAGAGTGTTCTAGCCACTTCCAAGATATGTCCATTTTTCCTTTCTGAAACACAGTTTTGGTGTGGAGAATAAGGACATGAGGTTTGGTGTAGAATTCCCCGGTCTAAAAAATATGACTTAGTGAGAAATAAATTCCCTACCATTATCACTCCCAAATATCTTAATGGGTCTCTGGAATTGTGTATGCACAAACTGACAATAGATAGGAATAATATTCCTCACTTCCTCTTTAGTTTTCATGAGATATATAACCGTAAACTGAGTACAATCATCAATGAATAAAATGAAGCATCTATGACCATGTAAAGAGGTAATAGAACAAGGGGCCCATATATTAGAATGAACAAGCTCAAAATGTATAGAAGATTTTTCTTCATTCAAAGGAAATGAAATGCGATGGTGTTTTGCCTTCTAGCAAGTTTCACAGTTCAACTGCAAATTATTACAAGTAAAAAACTCAGGTAAAAGGATTCTAATTTTTTAGAGAGGTAAATGTCCTAATCTCTGGTGTCATAAGGATAGATCTTCTTTCTGCTTCTCTGTAATTATCACTGTCTTAAATATTGTTTTTCTTGCTTCCTCATAGACATAGAAACCTCTTACCATGCTACCCTGACCAAAGATTCTCATCGTCCTCAGGTCCTGAAAGAAACATCCAAATGAATCAAAGATCACTTTCCATTCGAAGTCTTGGGTAATAGCAAATACTGATAATAAATTGATTGAAATATTAGGAACATGTAAAACATTCTTCAATACTCCAAGCGGTGTAGTGATGCTTCCTTTCCCAACAATGGGTGTATAGGATCCATCAGCCAGTCTAATGTTAATTTTACCTGAAGTCAACTCATAATTATCAAAGAACTCTCTTTTACCAAACATATGATCAGTCGCCCCAGAGTCAATTACCCAGATCCTGAAATATGAAGTGTTTACATTACCCTGAGCCATAAATGAGAAGGGATACGCCATAGTTGCCTGAGGAGTGGAAGTAGAAGTAGAAGTGGAAGCAGAATCATCCAACCGAGCCTTTAGCATCTCAATTTCCTTTTTCATATCTGTCAGTAAATCTGCACTGCTCTCTGTAGTCTGTTTCCCACTCGTATCACTGCTAAAGTAAGCTCTATGCTGATAATACAAAGGTTTACCTACAAGTTCCCAGCATAACTCTTTCGTGTGTCTTGATTTTCTATGGTGAGTACAAGTCAGTTTATCTCTTTCTTCTGAAGTAGTCGATGACCTGCTCCTGCCACGACCATATCCTCCTCTACCACGAGAATATAAGGAAGAAGAGGAATTCCTCCCTACAAATGCAGTTGTTTTTGAATTGGGCTTAATTTCTTTTTCCAGGTATTTTATGTCTTCTTCTCTGAGTAAAAGAAAATATACTTTACCCTATCATGATCTAGAAAAAGCTTATGATAAGGTACCGAGGGAGGTTCTTTGGAGAACTTTAGAAAAAAGAGGTATCCCATTGACATATATTAACCTTATAAGGGACATGTATGATGGTGCAAAAACATGTGTGAGGACTCATGAAGAAACGACAGACTTCTTTGAAGTTAATATTGGGTTACATCAAGGATCAACTTTAAGTCCATACTTATTTATAATGGTGATTGATGAGTTAACAAAACATATTCAAGATGATGTACCTTGGTGTATGTTATTTGCAGATGACATTGTATTAGTGGAGGAGTCTAAGGAAAAAGTTAATAGAAAATTGGAACCATGGAGAGAAACATTAGAAAGCAAAGGCCTCCGACTTGGTAGAACAAAGACAAAATATATGGAATGTAAGTTTGATCATTTGGTTACTTTAGAGGACATAGAAATTAAAATTGGCACACATTGCATTCCCCAAAAGGAAAGTTTTAAATACCTAGGGTCAAATTTTTAGAGTGATGGAAGCAGTGTTGTCCGTATCGCACCGTATCGTATCGTGGGCCACCACGATACGATACGGGGCCCCGTATCGCAGATGCGGGCGTATCGCACCGTATCGCCCGTATCGTACGATACGGGCGATACGCCCTGGGACCCTTATAAAGGGTCCCGGCTCGAGAGAAAATGTTCTCTTCAGATATTACAAAATTCATTTACAACCATGCATTTGTTTTGTGTATGATGAGGAGATTTTGTAACAAATGCACTTTACAGCTGCAACTCGGTTTACAACAAACTTCTTATCTGTACAAAGTATTGTAAGACAGAAGCAAGCTTTAAAGAGAATGTTCTCTTCAGATGAGTGACAACAATTTGCAGAGTTGCCACAAAACAGAAGGAACAGAAAGTTAAATGAGATTGCAGAAACGGTTTTTAGAAGTTCATTTTGGAATGCATGCATCAGATTATTGAAAATTACTTGTCCTTTAGTGAAAGTTTTGAGATTGGCTGACAGCGAGGAGAAACCATCTATGGGCTACCTTTATGAAGCCATGGACAGGGCAAAAGAAGCGATCAGAAATAACTTTAATGGAAAAAAAAGAGATTATGTGCCCGTGTGGAAAATAATTGATAGTAGATGGAATAAACAATTGCATCAGCCTATTCATGCAGCAGCCTACTATCTAAACCCATCATTGAGGTACTCAGCAACCTTCAAAAGGGACGGTGAGGTTAATCGAGGAATCATTGAATGCATCGACAGATTAGTCCCTGATGAGAGCATAGTAGATGCGATACATCGAGAGATGGAGATATATGATAATGCTCTTCACTTGATGGGTTTGCCTGTTGCAATTCGCAACCGCTCTACGATGCGTCCAGGTACATTGTTTATTTTCATATTTAAGTTGCATCTTACATTACTGTGGATTATTATGTCTCTAATGTTTATATTTTTTTTACAGATGTTTGGTGGAATAGGTTTGGAAGTGATTGTCCAAACCTTAGAGATTTTGCAATTAGAGTCTTAAGCCAAACCTGTAGTGCAACAGGTTGTGAAAGAAATTGGAGTGTTTTTGAACACATCCATACAAAAAAGTGCAACAGGTTAGAACATAAAAGGCTTAATGATTTGGTTTATATTCGTTGTAACATTCGCCTTCGTGAAAGGTAATGTTGTATTACTTTCAAATTTTCAATTCGATATTATTTAACTTCAGTTTTCAATTGTTAATATTACTTACTAATTGTTTATCTTTGTTTGTGTCGTAGGCAATTAAAAAAAGTAAATAGAGAAGAAAGTCAGTTCGATCCAATAAGTTTGGATAATTTTGATATATTAGAAGATTGGGTTATGGAAGACACTGAAGAAAATGCCCTCCTAACAGAAGAAGACGTTGCCTGGATTAATTTGGAAGGAGCGCAACAACATTATGGAGATGAAGAATTTGATTTTGAAGAAGAAGGTGTGGGCGTGGCTGATGATGATGAGGATCTGCAACAAGGAGAAGATGAAGATTATTTAGTTGATGATCCTGATTACAATTTGTAAAATGTAACATTATATGTAACTGTAGTGTACTGTAAAGTGTAAACTATGTCTGTATTTTATTTTTTGGATTCAAAATATATAAATTTGGATGCAATTGTTCAATGCTGAATGCTCAATCTGTACTAAACTTACATTATATGAATTTAAAGCAATTATCAGATTTTTCCTGATTTTTTTCGATTTTTTACTATTTTTTATTATTTTTTAATTATTTTTTATATTATTTTAATATTAAAGTACGATACGATACGATACGATACGCCCGTATCGTGGAGCCCAGCGATACACGATATGATACGCGTCAGACAACACTGGATGGAAGAATTGATGGAGATGTTACACATAGAATTAATGTTGGTTGGTTAAAATGGAGAGGAGCATCAGGTATTCTTTGTGATAAGAAGATACCATTAAAATCAAAAGGTAAATATTATAGAGCAGCAATTAGGCCTGTCATGTTTTATGGTTCTGGGTGTTGGGCAGTTAATCATCAACATGTACAAAAGATGTCTGTGACAGAAATGAAGATGTTGAGATGGATGAGTGGCCATACAAGAAAAGACTCTATACATAATGAGGTTATTAAAAACAAATTAGGAGTGGCACCAATAGAGGATAAAATGAGAGAACATCGTTTAAGATGGTTTGGACATATAGAAAGAAGATCAAAAAAAGAACCTATAAGAAGGTTAGAAAAACTAAATTTGGAAAGTATTAAAAGAGGTAGAGGACGACCACAAAAGTGTTGGAAAGAAACAATAAAGAATGATCTAGCTTATTGGGAGTTAACTGCTAACATGGCACACGATAGGGATGTGTGGAAACAAAGAATCCATGTAGCCGACCCCATCTAGTATGGGAAAAGGCTTAGTTGTTGTTGTTGTAGCCTCATATTCAGGTGAAATACCCCACAAAATATCAAAGACTTTTCGTTCTTCGAACTCCTCATTCCTTTCGTGTGTGCATTGTTGACATTTTGTTTTAAAATAAAGTTGTAGTTCTTCCTATAAACCACGGAGTTCAGCGTAATACTCACTGACTGATCGTCCACCCTGTCTACATTTTATAATTTTCTCGATGAGATCATATTTCTTGGCTATATTCTTTCTCTAAGCATATGCATCTTGAGCAGCCAACCAAATATCTTTAGCAGTTTCCAAAAATATAAACATACTCCCAATAAAAGGTACCATAGATTCTAAGAGTCAGGCACTAACAAGTGCATTTTACCTACGCCATCCGACATAAAGCGGATGTGTTGGTGGTGGTTAAGGAATGTCTCCAGTAAGGTAGTCCCAACACCCCCTGGCCATGACAGCAAGTTCAATGGATCGAGCCCATTGTAGATAATTCTTTCTATCCTTCTTGGTTCCCGCAAGGTGGTGTTTCATATGAAAAATACCATCATGTTTTACAGCATTGCAAACCATGTACTTGTTCACAAGCCTATTACCTTCATACACCAGAGTGCAATATTTCCAAGCTGGATCGACCTTATCGAAAGCCATTAAGACAAGAGTGGTCAATCAATAAGAAGGAAAAGGCTTTTTAGAGGTTAAGAATTACGGAATCAACAAAACCCTCAAATTTTTGAAGTGAAAAATCGGGTAGAATGACAATAAAAAGAGGTATGATATAGATTTGATAAAAACCCTAGAGATGGGGAGTTGGATTGAGTGAAATCGAAAGTTTCAGATTTCCATAATTTATAACAGAAAAATCGACATTGACTCGTACAATACGGGGCATATCGTACGATACGATACGATACGGCATGATAAATCATGATAAGCGATACATGCCCCTCTATCATACTGTATCTTCATACGATACGCGATAAAATTGTATCGTATCATACGATACAATATGATTTTTATAACATTGATTTAAGGGCCTTACATTTGATTGATTTGGATGGTTTGAGTTTACCCTTAAAGCTTTAGCCTTAAAACTTGTTTGATTTGAAAGGTTTGAACTTAGCTTTAAAGCTTATTTGGTATACCAAAGCCTTTTAATAATATCACAAGTTTATGGTGATTCATGAAATTATTTGTTATATTTGACAATCCTACTTAGATGATCAATGCTTTTCATTAAAGAACTTTTAAAACATAGGTTTTCAAGTTTGCAGTTATGGGATCTTAATATTTTCATTGACCATTAATTATAAAGTCTTGTTGTAGGTATGTTCTAAGGTAGATCACAAGGCTTAAGCTTCGGAAAAGATTTATTCAGTTGAACATTCTCTTTTTGAAAGGATCATTGAGGGTTTATACATGAAGATTTAAACAAACTTTCGGTATACACCATAAGTTTGAGGAGTGTTAAAATGTAATAGGGTTGGCCTATAGGGCCCATAAGTTTATGTTTGTAATAAGGTCCCAATGGACCCAGGCCACCCGAGTCAGACCACCAGGGTCAAGGTCACTTGGGCCACCAGGGGCCCCAACGGCTATTTTACTAGCCATTGAGCCATCTCTAGCAACCAACAAGTGAATGTTGTTGGTTTTCACTCCCCTCATTATCTCTATAAATACTCATCATGTATTTAATAAATATAAAAAGCCTTATGTGACTGATTCTATATAGATTTGATCATTCAATAAAAGGAATTGAGGAAACTTACCTATGTTCTAACATAAGGATCCAAAGCAGCAAGAGAATCTTCCTCACTAACTAAGAATCTAAATCATGTATACAGTCTTTTCTTGTATGACCACTCATCCATCTCAACATCTTCATTTTTGTCATAGACATCTTTTGTACATGTTGATGATTAACTGCCCAACACTCATAACCATAAAACATGGCAGGCCTAATTGCTGCTCTATAATATTTACCTTTTAACTTTAATGGTATCTTCTTATCACAAAGAATACCTGATGCTCCTCTACATTTTAACCAACAAGCATTAATTCTATGTGTAACATCTCCATCAATTCTTCCATCACTCTAAAAAATTGACCCTAGGTATTTAAAACTTTCTTTTGGGGATGCAATGTGTACCAATTTTAATTTCTATGTCCTCTGAGGTAACCAAATGATCAAACTTACATTGTCTTTGTTCTACTAAGTTGGAGGCCTTTGCTTTCTAATGTTTCTCTTCTTAGTTCCAATTTCCTATTAACTTTTTCCTTAGACTCCTCCACTAATACAATGTCATCTCCAAATAACATACACCAAGGTACTTCATCTTGAATATGTTTTGTTAACTCATCAATCACCATTATAAATAAGTATGGACTTAAAGTTGATCCTTGATATAACCCAATATTAACTTCAAAGAAGTATGTCATTCCTTCATGAGTCCTCACACATGTTTTTGCAAAATCATACATGTCTCTTATAAGGTTAATGTATGTCAATGAGATACCTCTTTTTTCCAAAGTTCTCCAAAGAACCTCCCTCGATACTCTATCATAAGCTTTTTCTAGATAATAAATATCATGTGAAGGTCTTTCTTTTTTGCTCTAAAATGTTCCATAAGACATCTCAAAAGGTGAATCACTTCAACAGTAGATCTCCCAGGCATGAATCCAAATTGGTTCTCTGTTGTACTTGATATTTGTCTTAACCTACATTTGATAATTCTTTCCCACAATTTTATAGTATGACTCATTAACTTGATACCTCAATAATTCGCACAATTTTGAATGTCTCCCTTGTTCCTATATATGGGTATAAGTGTACTTTCTCTCCATTCCTCGGGTATCTTTTGGTTTTTCCATATTTCATTAAATAGTCTTGTGAGCCAAGTGATTCCTATTTCTCCTAGTATTTTCCAAACTTCTATAGGAATATTATCTGGTCCTACCGATTTACCACCCTTCATATGTTTAAGAGCCTCTTTCACTTCATTCTTTTGAATACGTCAGTAGAAATTGTGGTTTATATACTTTTGTGATTTGGCTAACTCTCTTAAGCTAATGCTAACATCTTTATTTTCATTAAAAAGCTTATAAAAATAGTTTTTCCATCTATTTCTTATATCATCATTTGCTACTAGAATTTTTTCATCCTCGTCCTTGATGCATCTAACATAATTAAGATCTTTAGTTTTCTTATCTCTAGCCCTAACTATCTTAAAAATATCTCTTTCACCCTCTTATGAGTTGAGTTTTTTTATATAAAACCTCCCAAATTTTAGCTTTTGCTTCACTCACGGCCTTTTTCGCTTCCTTCTTTGCTTTCTTACCTCTAAAGTTTCACTAGTTTTCTTAGCATAATATAATTTCTAACATGCCCTCTTTGCCTTGATTTTATTTTGCACTACTTCACTCCACCACCAAGCTTCTTTTTGTGCCGGTACACCTCCCTTAGATACACCTAACACATCTTTCGCCACTTTCCTAATATGTATAGCCATATTGTTCCACATATCATAGGGTGTACCAACATAATTCCAAACATCTCCTTGAAGGACTTTTTGTTTAAATATATCTTCTTTCTCGCTTTTGAGGTTCCACCATTTAGTCTGAATAGCTTGATGCACTCTTTTCTTCTTTGTCTATTTTTTTATTTGTAAATCCATAACTAAAAGTCGATATTGGGTGGTTAAGCTTTCTCCTGGAATTACCTTGCAATCTTTACAACATGCTCTATCTTTTTTTCTACAAATAAAGTAATCGATTTGTGTTTGTGATAAGCTACTCTTATAAGTAATTAAATGTTCATCTTATTTTTTGAAGATTGTATTGACTATAAAGAGATCAAATGCCATAGCAAAATTTAAAATCTCCCTACCTTATTTATATCCCCAAAACCAAAGTTTTCATGAATCCCTTGATATCCTAATGCCTCTACCGACATGTCCATTTAAGTCTCCTCCTAAACAAATCATCTCCCTTTGTGGAATCTTTTGAATCGCCTTATCTAACTCTTCCCAAAAAAGTTGTCTTTATACTATCTTCTAGTCCTACTTGGGGTGCGTAAGCACAAACTATATTCAAAACCTCTGCTCCTAATACTAATTTCAATGTCATGATTCGGTCACCATATCGTTATATGTCTACTACACTATCCTTTAAATCTTTATTTATGATAATACCAACTCCGTTTCGAGCCTTTTCATTACCTGAGTACCATAATTTAAAACATGTATCCTCTCTCCTTTGCTTTTTCTCCAACCCATTTTGTATCTTGTAAACATAGAATATGAATCTTTCTCCGAATCATAGTATCTACGACATCCATTAGCTTACCGGATAATGTTCCGATATTCTAATAACTAATACGAATCTTATTATCTAGGACTAGCTTCCTTACCCCCGCATCCGTCCATATTTAAAATGCGGAGACCCTATCTGAAAAATATTCACTACATTCGGGTGGCAATGTAACGGGACTAACTTTTTTACCCCCACCCATCCATGATGTGGGAACCCTCTCTGCAATTGATTCACTACATTCGGGCAAAAATGTAGTGGCCCCTGCTTACTTATTATTGCATTCAAGCTCTGTAACACGTCGCTAGGCGGAGACGCCCCAAAGCAATGCTCATAATTTTTGTAATCAGTGTTATAAAAATCTAACGAAGTTTTATGCTGACTGTCGGAAGCCTAACACAACCCTCCTCCTTTATCCAAGCTTGGGACCGACAATGCAAGGGTGATCCTTTACATGGGCGGAGTTAGATTTGGATATGTATAAACTATGTAATTTTCATTTGTTGAAAAAAATTGGAGAACAAAAATTTAATTGTAAAGAATACGTTCTTGAAAAAATGATTTATCTTCCTTTTGAAGAAAGAAATTTTGTATCAAACAAAGCTTTTTATTTAATACATTCTGATGTTTGAGGTCCTGCTCCTATTACTTCCAAAGGAGGAGTTCAATATTACGTAATATTTGTAGATAACTTTACTCGCTTTAGTTAGATATATCTTTTGAAACATAAATCGAAAGTATTTTAAAAATTTGTAATCTTTTGTAATATAATAATTAAAAATCAATTTGCTTCCACTATTAAGATTTTTAGATATGATTCGGGAGCAGAGTACTTGTCAAATGATTTTCAAAAATTTATTGAAACTAATGAAATTTTACATCAAAAATCTAGCACTAAAACTCCTTAACAAAATGACTTGACTCAAAGAAAACATAGGCAATTTATACATAGGCACATTATAGAAACATATAGAACTATGTTAATTGCTAGTAATGTTCCTATGTTTTTATGGGCAGAAACTACTCTTACTATTATATACCTTATAAATAGAATGCCAACAACTAATCTTGGAAATATTTCTCCTTTTGAAAAATTATATAAATTTTCTCCTTATTATGAAAGACTTAGAGTTTTTTTGTGCAAATGCTTTGTTTATACGAACAAAAATGACAAATTGTCTCCTAGGGCTATTGAATGTGTATTTCTTGGTTATGGCATACACAAAAAAGGTTATAGATATTTTGATTCTACTAATGATCAATTATATGTTTCCAAAGATGTGAATTTTTTAGAAAATGATTATTACTATAAGTTTAGATCTTTAGAAAATAATGAAACACCTTTTTCACAAGATTTCTTTCGATTTAGAAGAAGATGATTGTGATTCAGAAGTTCATCATGATATTCCTTGTGAGACTGTTGATAACCAAGATGGAACTTCTGACACACAACCCATCATAGAACTGTTTCCATTTCATTATACTAGTAGAATCTGACAACACATGTTTAGAACCTAGAATTTCAAAACCACCTCAACGTTTTGTCTCCTATGAATTGTTTGAACCTCAACGAAAAAATTTGATTGCAACTGTTTATAAAGTAAAAGAACCTAAATTCTATCACCAAGCTAAGGGCATTCCAGAATGAGAAGCTGCTGTGAGTGATGAACTTAGAGCCTTAGACAAAACTCAAACATGTATTGTTGTACCTAAGCCTAAAGATAAAAAGTTTATTGGATGTCGATGGGTTTATAAAATTAAAACTCATTGCAATGGTAATATTGAAAGATATAAAAGTACACTGGTAGCCAAGGGTTATGCTCAAGAGCATGGAATTGACTATGATGAAACTTTTGCTCTTCTTGCTAGAATGACTACTATTAGAATTTTCATAACCCTTAGTGCTATTCAAAATTGAGATATATATCAACTTATGCCAAAAATGCCTTTTTGAATAGATATTTAACTGAAGATGTTTATATGACTCCTTTCGGATTTGACCTTCTCGAGGATCATATTCTCAAACTACAAAAGGCGTTGGATGGTTTAAAATAAGCTCCCAAGGCTTGGTTTAATTAATTTGAAAAATTTATTCATCTGCATCACTTTATATCTAGTTATATTGACACTGTTTTGTTTGTACGAAAGACAAATACTGGTATTGTTATTTTACTCTTATATGTGGATGATATGATCATCACTAGGAGTGATGAAGCAGGGATTGCAGAGGTTAAATATAACCTTCATCAAGAATTTGATATGAAAGATTTAGGTCTTTTTTAGTTATTTTTTGGGTATTGAGATTGCCAGAACTTAAAAATATTAGCGGATATTTTATGTCTCAAACTAAATTTGCAAATGATATAATTGAAAGATCTGATATCACAGACAACAAGATAGTCGATACTCCTGAAGTCTTTGGTACTAAATTAAGATCCACTTATGACAAAAAATTAGAAGACCCCACTCCCTACAGACAATTCATATGTGCCCTTACCTATCTTACTATTACTCGTCCTGATATTTTCCATGCATTACATACAGCTAGTCAATTTCAGCAAACACCCACCACTGTTCATATGAGTCTTGTTATGAGAATTATTAGATATGAGAAAAGCTATGCAAATAAACGGGTACTCTTAACTTCTTCCTCGTCTTTTGATTTATCTGTGTATACCAGTGTTGTCTGATGCGTATCATATCGTGTATCGCTGGGCTCCACGATACGGGCGTATTGTATCGTATCGTACTTTAAAATTAAAAAACTATAAAAATAATTTAAAAAATCAATAAAATTAGTAAAAATCCAAAAAAATCAAGAAAATTCTGGAAAATTTTGGAAAAATCTGGTAATTGTTTTAAATTCATATAATGCAAAGTTAAGCATAAATTGAACATTTAATATTGAACAATTGCATCCAAAATTATATATTTTGAATCAAAAAATGAAATACATTTATATTTTACATATTGTAAATTTGTTTCAGAATCATTAACTAAATAATCTTCATCTTCTCCTTGATTATGTTGTTGCACTTGCACTTCAAATTAATTCATGCAATGTCTTCTTCAGTTAGGACTTAGGAGTTAGGAGTGCATTTTCTTCGTTATCTTCCATAATCCACTCATGTAATATATCAAAATTAACAAACTGTTATCTTTGTACATGTAGTTGTCATATTTGCTAATTTTCATATGTGAGCAAAACAAAGAGCTCCATTTCTTTGATTATTGAGTCTATGACACCTCAATGATGTGATATTATTACTTGATGATGTCCCCTTTTTCTCTTATTGGAGACTAGCTTTTTAACTAATGCTTGAGCTTCATTTCTCACTTCACAGACTGAGTTAAGCCTCACACACATTGATCATGTTCATCTCAATGGAAGTCATGTAACGTGAACCCTAAAATAATGAAGTTGTGAAATCCCTACTCAATGAACCGAGAGAACTAAATGTTTTTAATTGTTTACGATCTTATGAAATTAGAAACTGTTAGCAAAAATATACATACATTATTCTTATTAAATAAATGAAATTATAAACCCAAATTATAAGCATATTGGAGGATGCCTTTAAGGGAAGTGAAGAGAGGGGAAGAGAGGGCAGAAACATGTAAAAAAAATTGAAAAAAAAAACTTTTTTGAAAAAAAAATTTGAAAAAAAAATTGAATTTTTTTTTTTGGGCGTATCGCCCGTATCGTGGCTTCCCATGATACGATATGTATCGCACCGTATCGTACGGATAACAATGGTGTATACTGATACTGACCGGAACTCCGCCCATGTAAGGTATCACCCTTGCATTGCCGGTCCCAAGCCCGAATAAATGAGGGTTGTGTTAAGCTTCCGACAACCAACATAAAACTTCGTCGGATTTTTATAACATGGATTATAAAAATTATGAGCATTGCTTTGGGGCGTCCTTACCTAGCGACGTGCTGTAGAGCCCGAATGCAGTAATAAGTAAGCAAGGGCGACTACATTTTCGCCCGAATATAGTGAATCAATTACAGAGAGGGTTCCCACATCATATACGGGTGTGGGTAAAGAAGTTAATCCCGCTACATTGTCGCCCGAATGTAGTGAAAATTTTTCAAAGAGGGTCTCGCATTTTGATTAAGGACGGATGCGGGACGTAAGGAAGCTAGTCCTAGATAATAAGATTTGTATTGGTTCTTGGAATATCGAAACATTATCCGGTAAGCTAATAGAGATGGTAGATACTATGATTCGGAGAAAGATTCATATTCTATGTTTCCAAGAGACAAAATGGGTTAGAGAAAAAGCAAAGGAGATAGAGGATAGAGGTTTTAAATTATAGTACTCAAGTAAAGAAAAGGCTCAAAACGGAGTTGGTATTATCATAAATAAAGATTTAAAGGATAGTATAGTAAACATACAACGATAGGGTGACCGAATCATGACATTGAAATTAGTGTTAAGAGCAGAGGTTTTGAATATAGTTTATGCTTACGCACCCCAAGTAGGACTAGAAGATAGTATAAAGACAACTTTTTTGGGAAGAGTTAGATAAGGTGATTCAAAAGATTCCACAAAGAGAGATGATTTGTTTAGGAGGAGACTTAAATGTGAAAAGAATAATTTCACTAAACAAAATAAGAATAAACTTACAGACATTGGCAGATTGGAGGCATTCCTCCAATCTGCCCCAAAATGCCACAGTCGGCCCCTGTGTATCCATCCTCTGCTCTCTTTCTTAAAAACAGAATTAACCCTAATCATTACTACTTGTTGGTTAGTTAGTTTGTGTCATTAATTAGTTGTGTAAGTCTAGATTAGTATAAACACAAGTGTCGTGTTAAGTTACTTGTAATTCGGATCCTAATGGATCAGAATCTGATCTATTAGGACCCGTGATTAGTAATGAAATGTTTAATATTAATTAAGGGTAGTTTAGTACTTTAAGTTAGATTAGGGTTACTTAAATAGTAGTCGGTTGGCATTAGGTTGTAATCTAAACAAAAAAGAAAATAGGTGGCGGCAGAAGAAGAGAGCCGACCAACCTTTCATTTATATTTCATTTGATGCTTGAAGGCTCGATATTTAGCATGGTATCAGAGCATTAAACGCAAGTATGGCTGTCTCTCGCATCACGTTATTCTTAAGAAAAGATTCAAGTAAGTATCATATCAGTTTTTTGAAAGATTTGATGAAAAATCTGAGATATTTTATCAAAAACAAGAAAAGAGGATACAATAGACTGAAGCAATACAAATTATGATTCAAAGTACGTGGTTTAGAAGGATTTCAATCACGATTAGGGTTACTATACGATCTTCAATATCATAATTATCAGTTGAACTAAATCAGGCATGATTGTGGTGCATACTGAATCAAGTGAACATAGTGAATCACGTGAACTGATAACAGTGAATATGGCGCATATTGTATATGTTCGGGCGCATACTGAATCAAGTGAATATAATGAATCACGTGAACTGATGACAGTGGCTATGGCAAATATTGAATAGGTTCACAAATTTCTTTGAACATCAAGAAAAAGATCAATACAAATTTGGGAAGCACGACTTTCCAAATATTCCTGTGAATATAAGTCAATACGTATCAAGTTACTTGAGAATTTGAATTGTAGTAGACTTAAACCAATCAGTAACATACCTTGGCAGCCTACGTCGACTTACCTTCAAGAAGTGGTGGATGAAAATTGAATCAACCATTGAAATTTGTGATTTATCTACAAGAAGACAGAATATTGGTTGAGACAGATTCTGCAAAAATCAGTAGCAAAGTATATATATATATATATATATATACATAAACAGATACAACACTACTCATATTCTGTGGTATCAATTTGCTTGAAAAAGAAGTTTCATTTGTTGAGCAAGTGTGAAGAATCATGGAAGGCAGATTGAAAGAAGAATGAATGTCATCCACATTTGGAAACGATCAAAAGGTGGAACCATTTCAAATCACAAACATTCGTTTAGATGGAAAAAATTACAGAGAATGGGCCAGGTCTATTGAATTAGTGCTGAAATCCAGAGGAAAGAGTCCACCTAGCTTGAAAGGAAGCAGTGCAAACTATGAGATATGGTCTAAAGATGATGCTCTTGTTAGTTCATGGTTAATTCAATCAATGAATCCCTCTATGAGTAAGACCTTCATGTATATGGATTCAACAACTGAAATTTGGTCCGCAATAGAAGAAGCATATTCTAAACAAAGGAATATAGCAAAAGAATATGAGATCATTGAAAGAATAAGAAAATGCCGTCAAGGAACCAGAACAGTCTGTGAATATTATGGAGAATTACGAGAACTCTGAAATGAATAGAGACTTATTATGGAAAACAGGTGCAATCATTGTGTAAAGGAGAGAACAGCTCAAGGTGAAATCAGAAAAGTTTTTGATTTACTTTGGAGAATTTCATTAGAATACGAATCAATCAAGTTGAATATTTTGAGCAAGAAAGAACTTCCATCTCTTGGAACAGGATATTCTCTACTACTAAGGGAAGAAAATAGAAAGAATTTAGAGAAATGTGATCATATACAGACTGAGAAATCAACATTTATTGATAGAGGACAGAATAATTACCAGAGGGAGAGACTCCTTTAGAGGTAGAGAAAGAGGAAGGAATCAGAATTATAATGATAAAAACAGAGTACAGTGCACACATTATGGTAAAATAGGACATACACGGGAGTATTGTTGGTAAATTATAGGAAAACCTCCATAACATAAAATTTATAGCAGAAAACCCACAGAATACAAAGATTATGGCAGTTATGCTGCAACAATATCTGAGAAAAAAGCCGAAAAGAATCCTTTAGATGAGATGGCAGATTTGAAGAAACAGCCTATAGAGATTGAAACACGCCTACGGGATCAACCTTCGACTTCTTCATCAAAGACACAATTAAGTCCTACTTCCTACAATATTAGCGGTAACTACTCTCTTAAAGATTCTACGATCTTCTCAAATTGGATTGTAGATTCAGGAGCTACCGATCATATGGTAAGAAATAAGTCTAATTTGATGCAATATGAAATGACTCTAAGTCCTCAATATGTAAAAGTAGCAAATGGTTCTTTGATTCCGATGAAAGGAAAGGGAATAATTCAGAGAGACAATCTCAAGCTTAACTCAATGATATATATTCTAGACTTTTCAGTAAACCTACTTTCAGTAAGTTCATTGGTTAAATATATGAATTGTACAGTTACTTTCTCTTCATATGGCTGTGGTTTTCAAGATCTGAAGATGGGAAGAATCTTTGGTCGTGGTGAGCTACGTGATGGATTATATATCTTACCTGGAGATCAGATTCTAAGGCAGAAAAGGGCATTGACAGCTAGTACTACAGAAGAAGAAATAAAGATTTGGCATAATAGATTAGGACATTTGCCTATTTTAAAATTAAGAAAGTTTGTTCATTTTTTTATTCCTAGTGATGTGGTCATTCAGTGTGATGTATGTCAGAGAGCAAAACATCATAGAGCTACATTTCCCAGTAGTGAATCAAGATCAGTTGTTCCTTTTGAATTGATATATTCTGATGTTTGGGGACCATGCGTGAAACCTTTGGTTGGAAATTTTAAATACTTTGTTACTTTTATTGATGATTTCTCAAGACTTACCTTTGTTTATCTCATGAAATCTAAGTCAGAAATTTCTTCAATTTTTCCTCTAGTTCATAATCTTATAACACTCAGTTTGGTTATGCTGTTAAAACACTCAGATCAGATAATGGTGGAGAATATTGTAATACTCAGTTAGACTTGTATCTTCAAGCTCACGGTATCATACATCAAACTAACTGTGTTTATACACCACAACAGAATGGAGTAGCAGAACGGAAGAATAGACATATTTTAGAAATTGCTAGAACTTTACTTATTTAACACAATGTTCCAAAATATTTCTGGCAAGATGCAATTCTTATAGCGGTATATATCATGAATAGAGTTTCTACTGTGACTCTTGCTGGAAAGTCTCCTTTTAAGGTGATTAAACCCGAAGATAACTCTTTTCATTTGATTCATAGAATATTTGGATGTGTGTTATGTGCATATTCATCAACAATTCAGAGATAAAGTTCGATCCAAGAGCAATAAAATGTATTTTCATTGGATATTCATGTGAAAAAAAGGGGTATGTTTGCTATGATCCTAATTCGCATAGAAGATATGTTTTTATGGATATAACCTTCTTTGAGACTACTCCATACTATAAAAATTCAAATGAAATATCTGACTCTATCTTTGAAGAAACAGTTATTCTACCACGAATTAGTATGAATAAAGAACCAAAGGAAGAAAAGATGGATCAAACTCAAAAGGAGACCAAAATACAGATATACAAAAATAAGGAGCTTCATGTTTATAGTGGAAAAATCCAATGGGCAGATCCTTCTCCTCATTTCACATAAGACCAGATCTCAAAAACATTGACAGAATGAATCTTTGATCTTCAGGGTAACAGGCTCCTGTTTAAATTAGGCTGGTTATGGCTGGGAGAAGTACAAGACACTACACTAGAAAAGGAAAAAGATCTTGTATTAAATATCCTATATCCCACTCCAGGTCTCACTAAAAACCTTTCTATGCAAAACATCATGAGCTTTATTTCAGCTTATTGATTCTATCGTAATCCCTACATCAAACAAGAAGCCTTAAAAGATGCAGAGAACTGGGTTCGAGCCATGAATGAAGAAATGGGTGCTTTGGAAAAGAACGAGACTTGGGAGATTGTGGTAGAGATCAAGGACAAAGATAAAGGACAGTAGGGGTAATGTAGGTGGATATACACAAGCAATATCTGCCGATGGAGATATCGGACCTAAGATAAGTAAAAGCTTAGGTCAAGTTGCAAAAGTGGATACACCCAAACCTATGGGAATCGACTACGAGGAGACATTTGCTCCAGGCTAAAATGAATACTATGGAGAATCATCCTCTCTCTTGGCAAAGACAATTTGACTGGGAGCCATGCATCAATTCGATGTTAAAAATGCTTTCCTCAATGGTGAGTTTAGAGGAGGAAGTGTACATATATGGTATTACACTCCTAGGATTTGAAGACTCCCTTGGTCTTGAAAGAATAAGGTTTGACATATCTAAAAAGGTCACTGTATGGCCTAAAACAATCTCCAAGAGCATGGTTCGAGAGGTTCACTAAAGCAATGGTAAAGGCATGGCTACCTCAAACAAAGTCAAGGTGATACACTACTTTTTTTACAAACATAGTATGGCTATGTAGAAAATAGTCATTCTTATTGTATATGTGGATGATATTATATTGCAAGATGTTAAAATGGAGAATTGCAGAACTACATATACTCCAATGGATGTAAATCACAAGCTACAGATGGATGATGGAGCTGAAAAGGTTGATATAATTAAATATCAACAATTGGTGGGAAAATTGATATATTTGACCATTACACGTCCAGATATAGCTTATGCTGTAAGTATAGTGAGTAGATTCATGCAATCACCATCAAAAAATTACATGGATGCGGTGTTTCACATATTGCGATATTTAAAGACAACTCAAGGATATGGGATCCTTTACACTTCTAATGGTCACACTGACATTGAAATCTATACAGATGCTGATTGGGCAGGATCAACACAGGATAGAAAGTCAATTACTGGATATATAGCATTGATTGGAGGTAATATAGTGTCATTGAAAAGTAATAAACAATCAGTAGTAGCAAGATCAACAACTGAAGCAAAGTACAGGGCGATAGCATCAGGAATGTGTGAAGGAAAATGGTTGCGATCGTTATTGATGGAGATTGACCTATTTACTAGAAAAACTATATCTATATTTTGTGACAGCAAAGCAGCGATACAAATAGCTTCAAACCCAATATATCATGAGAGAACAAAACATATCGAGATTGACTGTCACTTTATACGAGACAATGTACATGCAAAGGAATTCCAGTTAGAACATATGCAGTCAGGACATCAATGTGCAGATATGTTACAAAAGCAGTTACTAGAGACCAACTTCAAAAATTATGTAGCAAGTTGGGTGTAACATCAATCTTTCACCCAACTTGAGGGGGAGTGTTGGTTAGTTAGTTTATGTCATTAATTAGTTGTGTAAGTCTAGATTAGTATAAATAGAAGTGTCGTGTTAAGTTCTGAGAAGTATTGGCATATGAGACATAAACAGAAATCGGATAACGTGCACATGTACGCTTACCTTTGCGAATAGCAATAGGTATTTCTAGGTCTCCTGTCACTTGTGTCTGGGGATCTGAGTTAGGGGAAATCTCTTTGGTCACTTGATGTTGTACCATCCTTTCTTGGGGATAAACAATTTTCCTTGATCCTCTTTGATACTTCAGAGTCTCTTTTGGTTGATCTGATTCTTCATTATCATTTGCAGAACGATCTGTTCTTCATTATCATCTGCAAAGCTTTCTGTCTCACTAGAAATCAGTGGAAGAACATAAGGTGAATTATTTGGAGATATAATTGACTCCCCCTGGGAAAGATAATATGGAGTAGACTCAGTAACATCCATGGATACATACAACTTTTTAAGAAGAGGATAATAACATTTATAGCCTTTTTGAGAATTTGAATAGCCCAAAAAAATATACTTAACCGATCTAAGATCAAGTTTATCCCGGTTAGGTGAGTGAATATGTACAAAACATGAGCAGCCAAAGATTCGAGGAACTAGATTAAAAGGTTTTGAATTTTGATAGGTATTTTAATGGATTTTCACCTTTGAGAACATTACTGGGCATCCTATTGATCAAGTGAACAGCAGTTAGAACAGCTTCTCCCCAATAACATTTAGGAACATTGCTTTGGACTAAAATAGTCCTGGCTACTTCTAGAATATGACGATTCTTTCTTTCAATAACACCATTTTGGTGAAGAGTATAAGAACAAGAAGTTTGATGAATAATACCATGTGTGTGTAAATATACTTGTAACTGTCTGCCAATATACTCCCCCCCATTATCAGAACGTAATATTTTCACAGAAGTATTGAATTGAGTAAGAATAAATTTATTTACAATTGGAAAAATAGTAGAAACTTCAGACTTTAATTTCATTAAATAAATGATTGTGAGGTGAGTACAATCATCAATAAACGAAACAAAGTATTTATGACCAAAAAGTGAAGTAACTGGACTGGGACCCCATATATCTGAACGAAGGAGTTCAAAAGGTTGAGATTTCCTAGAGTCACTCAAAGGATAAGAGACTCTTTGATGTTTTCCAAGCTGACATACATCACATTCAAACTGTGATTTATTTGTCTCGACTTTAATATGAGTAAGAACATAATGAAGTTTAGACACACGTAAATGACCCAAACGACAATGCCATAGACGAATTTTTGCATCCTGAACTGCTGGATCTGAAGTGTTATAAGTTGATGTATGCTGCAAATTATCTTCCAAGATATATAAATCTCCTTTATAGTCTACCATGACCAAAGACTTTTCCTATCTTCAGATCCTAAAATACACATCCAGTAGAATCAAAGGTTACACTGTAGTTTATAGTACGAGTTAAAGAACTAACTGAAAGTAGATTTATAGGAAAACTGAGAACATGATAAACTGATTTTAAGTTTGAAAAATATGTGGGTACACTTCTTTGTTCAGTCATATAAGAGTAAGAACCATCTGCTAGCTTGATTGGCTCCTGTTTCATAAGAGGTCTGTATTTTGAAAAATATGATGATTCTTCGACCATGTGATCTTTAGCACCTGAATCAATTATCCAAGTTTTGGAATATAAGTGAGAGGAGATGTTACCCTTTGTTGTATGAGTGGCCTAAATTACTGTTGCCTGAGAGGACGAAGGTTGAGATTTTTCAGATAGTTTAGTTTTGAGGCCCTCTATCCTTTTAATAATTACTTAATTCCATATGTATTGGAAGTAGAATTTTCTACAACATGAGCAGAGTAATTTCGGTTTCTATAATAATCAGGTTTACCATGTAACTCCCAACATTGTTCTCTGGAATGTCTTGATTTGCCACAATGAGAACATACAAGTTTCTCTTTTTCTTCAGAATTAGGTCGACCTCGTCCTCATCCACGGTTTAACTGTCCACCTCTCCCTAGGTAATGTGAGTTTTCACCCCTTGTTTGAAGTGCATGTTGATCTGTGACAAAAATTGTGTCCTTCTCAAGATTTCAACGATCTTCTTCTCTGATAAATAATGAGTAAACTATCCTCAGTGAAGGAAGTTCGTCTCTGCCCAATATATTCAGTTTGATAGACTCAAATTCTGGATTTACACCCCATAATAGGTCAAATACCTTTTTCTTCTCTAGTTGAGCGCTTCGTTCAGTGTAACAAGAGGAACACTTTATATTGGTATAATAAAGGAGTTCATCCCACAGTCCAAGAAGATATGCATAGTATTCACTTATAGATCGATTTCCTTGCTTACATCTTCTGATCTTTTACAAAAATTCATATTCTTTAGTAACATTTTTCTTTCTGGAATATGCTTCTGACAGCACACCAAATTTCATGAGCCGATTCGAGAAACATAAATGTCTTTACAATCGATGGGATAATTGACTCAAGTAACCAAGATGATATCAAAGCATCTTCTCTTCTCTAAATTGGATATTGTGTATCATGTACATATGGAATATGACCCATTAGGTGAGTCCATCTCTCCCTTGCTATAACTGCTAGTTTTACATATCTAGATCATTCCATGTAGTTTCTACCATCTAATTTGGTTGTAATGATCTGAAACTGTTCTAGTTTTTCATTGGTAACATGTGAAACATCACTGTTTGATTTTCAACTCATTTTCCTTTACTCGCCATCTGTATAAATTAAAGTAAAGAGCTCCAAAAAGGAATTGAAACTATCTGATTTAACATAATGTGGAATGTCCAAGTTATGCCAAGTTAATGATCTCTCACGATTTCTTTGATAAGAACAATAAGGAATTTATACGGTTGATTCCTTCTTAATGGTTGACTTTCCTTCTCGATGATGTCTCACGATTTCTTTGATAGAGGGTTGCCGCTGCTGTTCACTGAACCAATAGCTGACACTGTCCCCCTTTTTAAATGAATGTCACAGGTTGAATGGAGATTACTGTTGCTCCTTAACAGTCCATAATATTTTAATGATTGACGCAGGGTTGATTGACACTTCCAACTTGACACTGATGAGATTTTCTTCTTACAAGAACCACTACTAATCCACGAGATATCCAAGAGGACGCCACCATTCAAAAACATAGGCTAATCCAAACTGTTGTCTTCTCAACACTTTAAATAGATAATCAACGATAATTTTCCTCATTTCAACAAAGAAAAAAACTTATTTTCATGCCTCTTAAGCTCTGATACCAACAACAACAACAACAACAACTAAGCCTTTTCCCATTCTAGACGGGGTCGGCTACATGGATTCTTTGTTTCCACACATCCCTATCGTGTGTCATGTTAGCAGTTAACTCCCAATAAGCTAGATCATTCTTTATTGTTTCTTTCCAACACTTTTGTGGTCGTCCTCTACCTCTTTTAATACTTTCCAAATTTAGTTTTTCTAACCTTCTTACAGGTTCTTCTTTTGATTTTCTTTCTATATGTCCAAACCATCTTAAACGATGTTCTCTCATTTTATCCTCTATTGGTGCCACTCCTAATTTGTTTCTAATAATCTCATTATGTATACGGTCTTTTCTTATATGACCACTCATCCATCTCAACATCTTCATTTCTGTCACAGACATCTTTTGTACATGTTGATGATTAACTGGCCAACACTCAAAACCATAAAACATGGCAGGCCTAATTGCTGCTCTATAATATTTACCTTTTAACTTTAATGGTATCTTCTTATCACAAAGAATACCTGATGCTCCTCTCCATTTTAACCAACAGCATTAATTCTATGTGTAACATCTCCATCAATTCTTTCATCACTCTGAAAATTTGACCCTAGGTATTTAAAACTTTTCTTTTGGGGAATGCAATGTGTGTCAATTTTAATTTCCATGTCCTCTGAAGTAACCAAATGATCAAACTTACATTCCATATATTCTGTCTTTGTTCTACTAAGTTGGAGGCCTTTTCTTTCTAATGTTTCTCTCCATAGTTCCAATTTTCTATTAACTTTTTCCTTAGACTCCTCCACTAATACAATGTCATCAGCAAATAACATACACCAAGGTACTTTATCTTGAATATGTTTTGTTAACTCATCCATACCATTATAAATAAGTATGGACTTAAAGTTTATCCTTGATGTAACCCAATATTAACTTCAAAGAAACCAATCGTTCCTTCATGAGTCCTCACACATGTTTTTGCACCATCATACATGTCTCTTATAAGGTTAATATATGTCAATGGGATACCTCTTTTTTCCAAAGTTCTCCAAAGAACCTCCCTTGGTACCCTGTCATAAGCTTTTTCTAGATCAATAAAAATCATGTGAAGGTCTTTCTTTTTTGCTCTAAAATGTTTCATAAGACATCTCAAAAGGTGAATCGCTTCAATAGTAGATCTGCCTGGCATGAATCCAAATTGGTTCTTTGTTGTACTTGATACTTGTCTTAACCTACATTCGATAATTCTTTCCCATAATTTCATAGTATGACTCAATAATTTGACACCTCGATAATTCATACAATTTTGAATGTCTCCCTTGTTCTTATATATGGGTATAAGCGTACTTGCTATCCATTCCTCTAGCATCTTTTGGTTTTTCCATATTTCATTAAATAGTCTTGTGAGCCAAGTGATTCCTATTTCTCCTAGTATTTTCCAAACTTCTATAGGAATATTATCTGGTCCTACCGATTTACCACTCTTCATATGTTTAAGAGCTTCTTTGACTTCATTCTTTTGAATACGTCGGTAGAAATTGTGGTTTATATACTTTTTTGACTTAGCTAAATCTCCTAAACTAATACTAACATCTTTATTTTCATTAAAAAGATTATAAAAATAGTTTTTCCATCTATTTCTTATATCATCATTTGCCACTACCGAGGGAGAATAATTTCATCATATACCCTTCATTCTTTAGCTCTGATACCATGAAAAGAATAATTTTATTAAACAAAATAAGAATAAACTTATAGATATGCCACAGTCGGCCCTTGATATCCTAATGCCTCCAATCTGCCCCAAAATGCCACAGTCAGCCCATGTGCATCCGTCCTCTGCTCTCTTTCTTAAAAACATAATTAACCCTAATCACTACTACTTATACCCTATCTAACTTGAATTCCTAAACTACCCCTAATTAGTACTAATTACTACTAAAGAGACATAACACGTTAAATACACTTAAATGACTTGAAATACATTATTAAAAACGACTTCTAACAATTAACATCCTTTAACAAAATGGATATGTTGGTAAAGAGGCATTAAGATATCAAGGGATTCATGGAAACTTTGGTTTTGGGGATATAAATGAGGAAGGTAGGGAGATTTTAAATTTTGCTATGGCATTTGATCTCTTTATAGTCAATACAATCTTCAAAAAATGAGATGAACATTTAATTACTTATAAGAGTGGCTTATCACAAACACAAATTGATTACTTTATTTGTAGAAAAAAAGATAGAGCATGTTGTAAAGATTGTAAGGTAATTCTAGGAGAAAGCTTAACCACCCAACATTGACTTTTAGTTATGGATTTACAAATAAAAAAATGGACAAAGAAGAAAAGAGTGCATCGAGCCATTCGGACTAAATGGTGGAACCTCAAAAGAGAGAAAGAAAGTATATTTAAACATAAAGTCCTTAAAGAAGATGTTTAGAATTATGTTGGTACACCCTGTGATATGTGGAACAATATGACTATACATATTAGGAAAGTGGCAAAAGATGTGTTAGGTGTATCTAAGGGAGGTGTACCGGCACAAAAAGAAGCTTGGTGGTGGAGTGTCATTTCAAAAAATAGAAGGGGGAGAAAGAATGAAGTCCATAGCAAAACATCATCCTTGCCAACTTCTCCATACTCTTATCATTTCAGTCAATGATCCGAACAAATAGTGTGGAAAAGAAGGATCAAAGACCACTGAAGAGGTCTAAGCTAACCACAGATTAATATTAAACCTAGCTTCTCTTCTCTGCCTTGGAAAAATCATAATTGACAAGCACACACGCACACAAACAGATATATATATATATATATATATATATATATATATATATATATATATATATATATATATATATATATATATGTATGTATACATACATACATACATGTGTACATATACATGTATTTATGTATATGAGTATGCTTTTGTGTATCTGTGCCTACACACACAGAAAACATATATGCTAAGCATATACATATATATATATATACATATATATATATAGCTTCCATCCATGTGAAATTACGAGAAAAGGCACCAGCAACAAGTCCTCTTAACATATAATCAATGAAAGATTTTTCGCACTACATGGACATGTTAAGTAATTCCATATTCCAAAAAGTTTTGTTAACTCACGATAAAATGCATAAAGCCATCACCTGTCATCCCAACGTGTAAGGCGACATGCCAAATACGCAATTAGCTCATGAGCTGATTTCGGCGATTTACTACCACCAGCTATAAGAGTGTCCTGAAGCAAAACCAGCGCTCAAAGATAACGTATAATTTTTCTATAAGCAACATACTACCCTTCAAAGCACATTTAACACCCACCAAATGGAACCAGGATCAGGTAACAATAAGTACGAAATAGAATATCATTTTCTGGGAACTCAGCTAGACTTATGTACCTGAACTTCAGTAATTCCTAAGACATTAATGTTTGATGAGACACCCTTCACGTGCAATGCTGTGATTAGAAAGTTCTGGGCCTGCCATGATCGAAGAACAATTGGAATATCAACTTCATAAGTATATGGATCGCCTACTGACTGTCCCAGGAGTTCAAATAATAACCCACCAGAAACCCTCACGGGAACCTGTACATATTCCATCATATTTTAGCTATATTTGATGAGAAACCTGATTGGCACGAAATAACCTAGTCAGACAAAATCAAATACCACCACCAAGGACAAAATGCTCCATCAGGCTTCAGCTATTAACATGATAAGCTATAGACCTTTCTGGAAGCACAAGCGAATCCTTAGGTTTGGCTGATGCATTTCTAATCTTGTGCCTGATCCATCCATGCATGAATACATCACATGACACTGGCATACATCACATATATATATGCATGGGGAAATACAGCATGGAGTCGAGCTCCACAGACTGTAACCATAGTTGTCACTTGACTGCCTGCAAGAGCAAAGCCAAGCAGAGATCTGGTGTGACTATGCAAAGCTACCGCTCATCTGACACCAGAGTCAAGTGACACCTTTCCTGTGAGCCTACTATTATGCCAGTTGTAACTACCAGCAGAAAAGGACTCTCGGATCTAAGGTAGATGTGCTACATCGAAAGCTACACAAACAACTAACCAATGAGTCCACTGCACACACATATGCATGTGTACCATATGAGTTATGAATTGGAATTGGTCATATAAAACTAGACATTGACCAGCATTTCTAATGGAACTATTATTGGCCTGATCATACTTAAAATTAAACCTTGAATATATGGTTGAAGCATGAGTTCATAACAATGGCATCCATGGTTGCAGTTCTTACAAGCAGAAGGTTAGAGACAGATCATGGATGTTCCTTTGAGTCCCAACTTTCTCGTGATTTTAAATGACAAACCTTGTCTAGCTATCTGCAAGAATGAATGCGATACATTTTACCTAAAACATCCAATGAAAGACCCATGGGACAATTGACAATAATTATTGATATAACTGTTGATGACGAGAATAGCAAGAAATATATGTTTGTGTGAATGTCTAAGCTAATTTGGTTAACGGACTAAAGTTTTCAGTGTATTCAAAAGGACAGAGAGTGATAAGATGAATAAAACATTTTTTTAGACGAAACTGTGCACCAGGATAAACACTAATCAGCTTTTGAAGTTCATGATTCATCTAACAGCCAAACGAGAAACAAGAGGGTGAATAGTAATTATAAAGAGCTCAGAATGCAACTTTATAGTACAACGTTTCTTGTGAGGTGAAACCGTGCACCAGGTAAAATCAGCTTTTGAAATTCATCTAACAACAAAAGTCTGAAAAACAAGAAGGTGAATACTCATCATAAAGAGTTCAAAGTGTAACCTCATAGTACAGGTGCTTCATCCGCTCACTGATCAGACGACTCTCATCTCTTAGTGCAGTACTAATTGCAGGATGTAACCATTGAGCATTTTGTAACCATGAGTCAACAAAAGGATGACCTGGAAGCACATGACACCACCACGTTGGACCAGATGGTTTTTCCCAGTAGGGAGCAGCTACATCTGCAACAGTGAGATCTTCATCATCATTGCTCTCCTCCATAGTTGTGGCAACCTTATATTTATCAACTTGCACAGATTTGGTAAGTTCATAAATTCTTTCCCATCCAATTGGAACCCAGTGACTCTCCAATTTTCCTTCAGTGAGCTGGTTCTTATGAAAACTACATTCATTATGATCTTCACTGTCTTCTGAAACTGCTGGATCACTTGAAGTCCTCAAAGATTTATCAAATGTGCATGCACAAGAAGAATAAGCCCTCTGGTCTTGATAGTCCAAATCTTGAATAAGGGTATGCCTGGCAGGTTGTGTCTTCAACCCAGATTTAATATAATTCCTTCTATCACAATATTGAATGAACTCAAACCCACAAATAAGCCCATCTTTCCAAAGATCATGTCCATGTGAAGATTCTTTGCGAATTTGGTTTCCATCATTCTCTGTACTCAACCTGGCTGTTACTACCCCAGCCATTTTATTGCTCATTCTTTTAGTTTTTCATCGAAGCTTGTTCTTAGTTAGTTTCATTTGATTTACTTGAAGAAAATGTGATAGGCACATAAACTCAACAAGCCTAGACTGTATATAGGGCGGAAGTTTAATTCAAGAACCAAGAGAAATCTGCATTTGTTTCAGTCCTTGAAGCCACCTCCCTCAACCGACTTATTTGGTTTTACAGTATCAAATACAAAATATGGTTAGTTAACTACTAAACAAAACGGTTCACAGAGAACATATATCAACAAAATATTTTCTGCAACATTCCCTGCATAAGTTGAGGACTTTCTTTCAGACATAGATACATAAGAAACACAAAAATCAGATTTTTCTAGCATCCACGAGAAAGGCCCAATGAGGAGACTACCATATGCAACAAACTTCGCAGTATTATGCAGTATTAATTACGTTCAACCTCTAACAACGGCTATCTCTAATAGCAAGGAAACGAAGACAAAGGGAACCATCTTCTTCATTTGAAATGAAGAAACGGGAATTGAATCCCTAGCGGCTCAATTGCCACCCTGGAACAGAACGAGAATAGCAAAAGGTGAATTTTTTTTAACAGACCAATGCAAAATAAGCACAATCCGATTCAGCGCATGCAAACGCCGCTGCTACCGAAGAGCTGTAATCACCTGTTGAAAAAAACATTCAGGCCTAAACAACTGCTTCAGGAGATGCATGAACCGTAGCAAATAGTTTGTATGCAAAACCCGTGCCAACGACGTTAAAAACATACCGTGATCTCTTCATATAATTGAAAGATCGATCATAATTCTGAAACGGCAATACCAACAGTCGGATTCACAGAGACAACTGGAAGACGCTAAAAAAACAACAAAGATATCCTACCAATGCAACCAGCCACTAGGCTTACAAGGTCAAAAACCGAAAGTGCAAATACATAAGGAATTGTACTTAACCAAAGCTTCGCAAAATGATGCATAGATCACAACATGATATTGATAGATGTATGGTGCCCACTAAAGCAGAACTGGGTTCAGTTAACGTGTGTGAGGGGGTGGGGTGGGGGTGGGAGGGGGGGAGTAGCTGGACAAGCAAAGCGTGAAAACCGAAAAGTGCTCAAAGGGAGGCGAGGTGGAATGCGTTTCGGGTCACATGATACGCCGATTCTTTTACGCTCGGTTATCAGGTGATTGGATTTGTAAAAATTATAAGCTGGTTATTGGTCTCATAAATCTTTTGGTTATAGAACTGAAAGATCTTGAGTTCAATATCCCGGGGTGCTATTAGTGCTTGCTTAAAAGAAAATCTTCACACCTTTGATATTGAAGTCTGGACCTATCGGTTTGAAGATCTTCCTTGCTTTGAGTCCAAAGCCACAAGAACTAAAATTCTTGCTTTCCTCATAATCAATCTAAACTAAAACCAAGCTTTCAACAAAGAGCTAAAGCTCCTTAACTAGGGGTTTAACTCATGAAGGTCCCCCCCCGGGTTTCAAACTCCCCACCTGCACAGAGCAGTGAGAAAGCCCTGCCAGTCAAGCTAACGCTATGGGTGCTTACGCACACGGTTATGTCACCTACATGCTCTCAGTTGACACTGAGCTTGGTTTAATTCGATATTAGCATTTGGATGAACTAGAACTTAAATATGAAGAAAACATTCTTGGAATGATTTGATATTTAAAGAGGTGGCTACATGAAACTCCATTCAGAAACTCAAAAACTAAATGGAAACCTTATACTCTCAAAAGTGTCTAAAAATAGGAAATATAGTCTTGCTATCCTTTAGCTAAATGTTAGCCAAAATAAAGGTTGAGCGAGAAGCCTTGGTTTTGTTTGGGTTGACAACCACGATTCAGTCATTAACCCACAAAAGCTGACCGCGTGCCCGCTAGGTTAGGGGTATTCAAGGAACTGCCAGAACTGAGCCAAACTGTTAGAGTTGGTTCTAATCGTCAGTCAAAGGGTTTGATTTGGTTCGGTTCCAACAAGAAAAATATTTGGTGGTTCAGTTCGCAGTTTCAGTACTGAAACCGAATCATGAGACCCAAACTAAACTAAGTGTATGATGGATGGTTTTAGTCCCACATGGAGGATGGAACTGGTGAAGGATGCATTGAGCACTATAAAAGCTATCAAAGATGCATAAAAAAAGAACTACCTTTCTTTTGGCTTATGAACATGCCACAATTTGTTTCGGTTCTCAAAATACTGGGAACTGCAAGTAGTGATTTGATTCGAGGTTGAGTCTAGAACCGAACAAAACCAAACCATTAACACTCTTAAGGTAACTTTTCAACTAAGGGCAACTACCAATTGTTTGAACCAGCTGTTTGACCCCTTGGCTAGGTGAGATGTTGCTCTTTGTGATTTGAAAGGCAAATTTAGAAATATTATTTATAAACAAAAATATGATAAGAAAGGTCGAATTCCATGATGTTTAAATCGCTCCATCCAACCATTGACATCTCTTTTTTCACAATGAGGCCGAAGCCAGTTGCGTGCCCCGGGTGTTGAACTCACGACCTACAATTTGCAAACCCCGTAGCCAGATGAGCTATTGCTCCGTATGCGTCCCCGTTGACATCTCTAGAGCACCATACATAATAGTGGGAACCGTTCTGGGTCCATACAGACACCCAATTAGGCTGGCCCAGCATACGGGCTCACCGTTTGCCTCTTTCTTCCGCAGTTTTCTTTCCCTCTTCGGTGTCTCTCTTCTTTCTCCCTTCCATGTACCTCTCTCTCTCTCATCGATCCTCGAGTTTCTCCTTGAGGGATTGTTGCCGGATCGGAATGACGGCTACTGGAGTACGGGAAACTGAACTCTCGTCATCACCCTCTTGTTTTCGAAGCAGTTCTGTGTTAGTCGTCTGAGTTGGCGTGCAATAGCGGCGTCATAAAGGGCTATTACAGGACGGGAGCGGTGATCTCGTCCTGGGGTTTGCACATTCACGTCTGAAAGGTAGGTGGTTTGTAATCGACAAATGGAAAATGGTGATATTGTGGAATTGGTGTTTTCTATGGGTATATTCTGATCTTGAAAACGAAAGAATGGTCATTTGAATGCGCGAGATCATGAAATTGATATTCAACATGTTAAACTTGTCTTTAGAGCATGATAATGTGGTTTCCGACATGAACATAAATAGTTTAAACATGGAATTTCATCCATATCCGCACATAGGGGGTGGCTAACTTTTTTAGAAGTTTACTTAACGATCTTGTTCAGCTCTTAGGAATTCTGTTGCTAGTCGTACTTTCTCGTTGTTTTTTGTGATCATGAAATTGTGCTTCTGCGGATCCTATATTTTTTTCGAAAGTTGATTCGTCTCTTTTACGTTTTCTGTGTTTTCTCCTCTTCGACTTTCATTGTTTAGGTCAAATACTCTTTTTTACTCCCTCTTTTCATTAACAGTTGATGTATCGTACATGCTTTTTTTAGGTGCAAAATTACGTATGACCATTCAGGTCTTTGGAACTGGAAAGTGAACTAGAATTTCACTCTTTTGAGTAGATATATCGATGGACACGATTGTTTATTTCTTAGTTTATATGAATATGAGCAAATCTTCTCGCTCTTCTATCCCCTTTTGTTACCTCTTGTTATTCGTATTTCGTGGATTGGCATTTCTTTGGATTGATTGACCTTTCTGTCTTCTTAATTCATATTGTGGATCCTTGTGGATGAATTGGTTCTTGTATTGAAACTTTTTTTCTCTATCATGTTTCTTTTTCTCAGGGTGATCGGAAGGGTGACAGATAGTCTTATATCAAGTTTCTTTACTGATTTAAAGCTCCAACCTGACTTGCAAAGCTTCATTAATCCATACTTGAATTAAACGTGTTCACATGACTCTTCTGAGATCGGTTTCTAGTGAGGTATGTACTGTTTATTTATGTACCCCATAACACATTTATTTTGGATTTTGAAGCACCTACCTCGTGAATGCGTGCTTCTTCTTGTATCGCAGACAACAAAATGACTAAGTTACATTACAAGTTACGAGTAACATATGAACTGTATTATATACGCTATCTTACAGAAATGTCTGTGTATATGCAATAATGCCTCATTTTGAGGATAAAGAGTGGAGAATTTGAGAAAAAAAATTCCGTCAAGAGAGAGGGTAAAAGAATGACAACGGAGGGCAACTTATTATGAACTAGAGGTCATTGTTATTCATTTCCAACACATAGCCAAGAATCAAAAGTTGGTTTATAAAATTTCACATTCTTTTACTTCTACGTGGAACACGCGGATGGAATTGACAATTGACATCTTATCCAGCATGGTCATTGGTGGGGTGTAATTTGAAGCTTGAAAATAGGTAGGCATAATCAAACCTATGTAAAGAGGTATTGGCGGGGTGTGGGACAGATGAATACACAAAATCTGCCATTAAGTGTCTAGGAAGCACGATCCTGCAAGGATACTTGCCTGCGTCAACGTCTCTATTTGCATGGGCCAAGAATTGTTTCTTCCTATATTTGTTTTGATCTGTTGCTTCTGTCCTTTCTTTTGCTTACGACAAGACTAATTACTTACCAGAAATTTAAATTGTTGTAGGTTGGGTTGCGGTTACTATTGTGCCCACTTGGTTCTAATATTGTTGCTAGAACAGCTTGGTAAGACTTCATTTATTTCTTGAGACCAAAAAGTAGGTTGTTGTGGCAATAACTCTCTCCTGAAAGTTCCCTTAATTTGATGCGATATTTAGTTGTTACATTTTGCATAAAGCTTGTATTTGCAATTTTGCACAAAACTTAATCTACCTAGCCATGTGTTTTCCCGCTAGGGTGTGGTCAGCTAGACAATACAGGCTTCCCTGGAAGTCATCTGTCCAAGTATTAGTCTTGCCAGAGGATGCTTAACTTCATAACTTCAATTGGATACTGGTACACTCTAGCGCTGGAAAGTTCTTCATCATGGTAAAAGGTCCAAAATAGATCTGCGGTGATTCGTTGCCTAACAAATTCCTCTTTGTTTCTTTGGGCATCAAACTGGCTATGTAAGGCAAAATCATCATTGCAGGAGGAGTTTAGTGCAAATATAGAATTCTAACATGTCCTCTTCCAATTTAGTAAACCAGTTTCTTCCTGCCTCCTCTCAATTCTTTTGTATTGTTTTCTTCAGATGGTGGTATCGGTTGGGCTTGACAAGTCTGAGTCAATAAAAATAAGTCTAGCTGGAGCTGCATTTGCTAGTTTAGTTTTTGATCAAGTTTTATAATAAAAAATCATTGATTTCTCAATGCACTTTTTAACCTTAACCAGTCCTTTTTGGACATTATCAGCTGGTGTTGGCTAGAGGTTGCAACATGAAGACTCCCTACATGGTCAGCCATGCTATTACGATTTATACGTACTGAAACTTCAGAATTATGAAGGCATCCAGTGTATTTGTGCTGGAAAAACTGCTCTCTCTACTTTTACGTTGGTTGTTGGATACATAATAAGATCCTCCTCCTTTATGAAGGCTTGTGAGCATTTTCAAGCAGTGAAAAATACCAGATGTGGAGTTTGATTTCTTAATACACCAATAAGTAACATCCAGTTAGTAGACCACAGAGTTAGTGTACTTAAAGTTGTAGAGTAGTTGGATATTGAACTCATTAACATACTTCCCTTGGAAATCTGATAATCATGCTTTTACTTAATATCTCATTTGAGGGCGATGCTGATTAATCATCTTAAAGTGAGACCTCTTTAACTTTGCACGCATAAGTATCTCTTTATACTCATAACTGATGCTAGTATACACACAGCCACACATGCATACAGTATTCTGTATTTCAGTTATTCTTTTCCTTTGTAAGTTATAGATTTTATCGATGGACACGTTTTTTCTAGAAAAGAACAGAAACTTGTGAAGTAATATGAGAAACTATAGGATCAGATTGCTAAATATGAGAAAGCATAGTCACAGAAGAGCTTGTTCTGCAAGCTACAGACTTCGATTTGAAATCCTAGCTTTTGGTAAATGCAATATGATCTTGGCTCAATAGGTGCGGACTCCAATTTTTTTCTAGTTTTGGGATGTTGTTCTCCATCCTGGGTAAAGAGGGCCTGCTCAAGTCCCACTTGTTTGGCACATGAGGCCAAGCTCAGTTTGAATTAGCTCATCACAAGCATGTGAAATCTTGGAAACCTCAGTATTTCTAATCTTTCTGATACCCGGCCCTAAACAGAATCTACTGGTGGGAGGTTTATTGTGTAATTCTCCGACACACAAGCATTTCCTGATTAATCCTTTCTTGACCTTTTACGTGTAGCTGTTCTATCGGAGTTGCTTTACCTGTATATTCCACATTCAAGGCCATTGAAAGGAAAGATCACAAGGAGCAGGAGAAGTGGTTGTTGTACTGGGCAGGTTTGCCATGATTTTCTGATATTTGGTTCTTTTGTACTTTTATAATGGAGAAATGTATCCAATCGATGCAATTTAGGTGTCATTGAGGATGTTGTCTAGAACTTGTTGACAAATTTGTGATAAAACGTTCATTTCCTGTCATTCAAATGGTTTTCAAATCATGTCTGAACCAGCAATTATATGTGTAACAGTGCTATGCTTAAGTGACATTTCTGGCCTCAACTATTTATACATTATTTATTTGATCATCTTGAACTTGCAGATGCGCCTAAGGTTCTTTTTTGTTTCTCCTTTTCCACAAGTGCATTTTGGATCTAGTGGAACCTCAGAGCATAAGGCATAGTTCAAGATGGTGCAATTACTTAAATCATCTCTATATATAAAATCGATGTCTTGTTTACCTGTTTTAAAGTAAGTTGGTCAGTTTAAAGGATTGCATGGTGACTTTATAGTCAACAGATGGAAAAGTTCCTTTCTTTTTTCTTCTACTCCCTTTTTTCTTTTCTGGGTTCATTATGTGTATGACCTTCTTGAATGATTCTCTGAAGCATTGATGTACTTGTGTCTGATTTTGATTTTCGTAAAACCCTTTTGTGCTGGCAGTATATGGATCATTCAGCATTGCAGAAATATATAGACTTATCTCTTGGTATGTGGTAACCAACTTTTTAGGTTCCTGTTAATGATATTTTATGATAATTTCTCTCTATAGAAGAATTCTTATGTGGTTTGTTTCATCATTGAAGAAATATGCCAACAGTTTTCTTTTTACTCAGGAAATTGTTTATTTGTCTTGCTACATTTCTACTTTTTTCTAGCAAAAAGCAACTGTACATTTTAGCGATCTGATATTGATTTATTAATAGTTTCTTATTGAGTTGGTTGTACCCTGGCAGGGTTCCTTTGTACCATCACATGAAGTTTGCATTTCTAGTTTGGCTTCAACTACCATCTGTTGAAGTATGGTACTATGCCTCCTCTCCTTTGATTCTTGTGGATGTTGCATCACTGATTTCTGATTAATCAATTATTTCTCCTCATGTCAAAAAAATCTAGGATTTGACACGCCTCCTTATGAGGGGTGCCGATCTTGGGCTGTGTGCGGTGCTTTGGATCCTTTGTGGATCCTATGTTTGATAAAGTTACTTATGTGGAGTTTGGTTTTTCTAGTCTTGTGAGGTACCTTTTTTTAGAATTGGGCTGGGTTGTCATATACATACTGGCCAACACGATCTGCATTTGTTTTCTGTTTTTCTCCCTGATCTTTATTTGCGGCGTCTGATGATTAGGGCTCAAGGCATTTGTATGAGAAGTATCTGCGCCCATTTCTAATGATGCATCAAGCTAAACTGGATCAAGCTATCGGCTTCATCTATAGTGAAATGGTAAGCTAAATTTGCAATATTAGTTCTCTTTGTATGTGTTTGGGGTTCCTTTTATAGGCAAGTTAAGGTTAGACTGACCCACACAAGATATGCACGCCCCTAGATATCAAGCACGTAGACCTTTAAGTTGAATTATTTTTTGAGTCAACCCCTAGCAAAGAGAGCTGCGGCTCCTTTTCAGTTGCCATAGTCTCTTTGGTTGTCCCCTGTTCAAATGTGATTAAGTTGCATAATTATTGATTGATGAAGTTAATGCATTTTGTGCCTAGATCAAATTTGCGAATTCCCACAAACACGAAATCGATTTTTTGAAGACTCTCTTGCAGAGATCTGTATTTGCAGGTATCAGTTGTATTGCCTGATATGAGGGTTCTCTTTTTGCATGTCCCGTGCTAATACTCTAGAAACTTGGTTACCTTTTGACCAGTATTCACTACAGTGAGGGGCATGATTCAGCCGGCCCACCAACATCACCCTCCTGCGATTAAGGATGAAGATTCAGATGATGATTAAGCTGCATCCTGGATTCAGATGATGATTAAGCTGCGATTAAGTAGATGATCATGCCCTTGGTACAGAGATTGACTGAAATTAGTTATTAAGCTGATTTCACTTAGTTATGCTTATTACCGCTTAAAGGGAGATTATCAGCTTATTTTGTTTGCAGTTTTAATAGAGTAGTGTCTTTATTCTATGATTAATACTTGTAAATGAACACTTTTTGTATTTCTTAAAAGAAAACATCGACAATACTCTTATGTGATTTTGTGTGAAAGAAGATCAAGTATTTGTGCTCGTTTTGTGGTTGTTGTAGCCTATAACATGCAATCACATGAAAAACCATAGGGAAAACAGCAAATAGGGGACCGACTCACAAGTTGAAGGTCATGAAGTCGATACGTGGGATGTGCATCTGGCTTCAGCTTCCCCATCGTAACCAAAAAAAAGAAATCAATGAAGAAAGAAAGTCACACTCTTGATGCTATATATTGATGGATGCCCTTCTGTTCATTTATCATGAACCCCAAAGCCATGGATAAAATACTAAAATCACAAAAATAGTGAAGTAGTGGACGTATGTTTGGATTCTGTCCATTTACAGCGAGCCCCAAAATCATGGAAGAGCGTGCCTGTATCTAAAAGAATCGAAAGATACTGCGTGCATTTTTGGTTTTGTCAGCTTGTTCTATGTTCTCAGCTGATTTATAAATTTATCTCAAGAAACTACCCTACAAGGTTTGTCCTTGAATTGCTTTGCGTAGAATGCATCGCTCCCCACATAGGGCAGATCAAGAGCTTGATTTCTTTATCTATCATTTGAATCATGTTCCCCAAAAGCATCGCAAGTGCCAAGGAAACTCGAACAATTTCAAACTCGTAATGACAACTCAGATCACATACATGTGCTTACCACTGTTTTTGGTGGTTTAGCCCCAGGACCAACTGTTTTCCCATACCTCAGGTCTCTCTCTCTCACACGCACATATTCAATATGGGAAGTGTTATTGGTGTCATGAGTATTGAGTTTATCACAGCAACAACAATAACCAAACCTTTTCTCATACTAGATGGGGTATTGAGTTTATCACAGGAGCGAAAAAAGTGGAGCCCTCAAAATACTTGTACTCACTGTGATGCTTGACAGCAAAATGCAATAAGCACCGTAAAAGAGAAGATACCTTCATCATTCCAAACAGATCTATAGGCAAAAACTATAGTACGTTAACAACAAAATATTTTGGCGAAGCCCATTTGACCAAATTCTTCGTAGCATTCGTCTTGATCCCCTCCTTTATTTAAAAACCACAACTTGCAGAGAAAGCGCATGATCATGAAAATGAGATGGGAGGATGTCGAGCAGAAAGAACCCTTGTTATAGAAAGAAAAAGAAATCCATCATGACGTGCAAATTACCGTTAGTTTATCACTGTAAGTGCGAGACATAGGTCACTGTGGTCGAGTTGAAGATGCATGCATGTGTGCACGCACTAACACAGACACTCAAAGGGTAACTATGCATCTCTCGTTGGCAATCCGTACAAACGATAAACTTTACGACACGGAAACGAAGGCTGCAAACATATAATCAATGGCGTACGTAGTGAAGCATTATAGGAACACCCATAACCTACAGAGAAACCAAGCCCCATCAGTGTAACTTAACAGTTAAGTGCTAATTGCAACTAGTAGATGATATAGTTTCACATACACATTCGTCATTCAACGATTTGAAATATAGGCTCTTTAATTCACTATTGTCACTATACAAGAAGTATATGATCCTCCAGACAAAAATAGCCATGAACACATTAATATCTGCAACAATTCACCTGTACATGTGCCTTTCGAAGGGTCTCTGGGCAATGAGCTCTACTGAGGTTTCAGCTTCAAGGATGCACTGGAACAAAATTCAAAGCAATCAAGTTAGTACAAGAACAAATAACTTTAATCATATCATGTCGAGAATGGGAGACAAAGTGGGTGGTGAACATTTTGGAAGAGGGACAGGAAGGGCTCTATTGTTGCAGGATAAAGTCAAATATGAACTAGACTTTTGGAGTTAAATACTAATATGACACAAAACTTAGCTCAATGAAGCTTCAAATCCATTAGCCAACCCCACTTAGTGTGAGAAAAGGCTTGGTTTTGCTTTTGTAAAATCAAAAGATATATGTACCGTCTTCATCGTTCAAAACAGGGTAAAATCTACTATTGACAAACATGACAGTGTTGAGAAGGGAAGAGCCGACCTGTTGATGCAGTAACGCTTCCCGGTAGGTGGTGGACCGTCATTGAAGACATGGCCTAGATGAGCATCACATTTTGCACATAGAACTTCCTGTCGAGGCATGAAGATGATTGACATATCTAATTTGGACTTCACATTGTCACCAACAGGTTCGTAGTAAGATGGCCAACCAGTTCCACTATCAAACTTCGTTCTAGATCTGGAAGAGAGAGAAACCCAATTGAGACATCGTTTCTTAGCATTAAAACTCATCACCTTAAAAAACCAGAAACTAACTATATAACTAAATATTTTTGCTGCTGCTGTGATAAGTGAAAACTTATTCAAACAAAGGAGTATCGCAGCAGATACACTGGTATGTTCCAGGTGTTTTAGTATTCCAATATTCCCTGAAAATAATAATGAAACAAAAAAACTGTTTCGGCAGAGGAATAGTTTTAAAAGATCAGTAAGCTCATTGATCTTTTTCACAGGCAAAATTCAACTAACAGCAGGGGGAAAGATCAAGAATATGGTTTACAAATAAACGATGAATTAGTCTGTAAAATACAAGAGGAGGAACATGGACAAACCCAGTGAAAGCCCTTTCGTTCCCTTTTTCCGTGTTACATAATACTGCTGCTCAGTAAGGCGTTTCTTCCATTCATCATCACTGATTGTTGAGTAGTCAATAGTTCCTGTTACAGAGTAACAAATCATCAAGAGCACAATGACTACAGCCATCAAGGTTTTATATTCAATGCCCACAATTCCTTTCACAATGAAAGTATATGAAACCATAGATCATTCTGCAAAGATAACTTGAAAATGCCTTTCAGACTATAACTTTCTACAACAAACCCAAGGAAGGCTAGGAAGCGAGTCAAACTGCTCATGGTTTGGCTTAGTTGCTCACGGCGAGCTCATTCATGTTTCTTTAGCATAGCTATTTCAACAGGCTATGAGATACGATGAACAATGGTATTAGGTTTGATTCGGTATGTATAGATCTTTCAGATGAGGCTGTAAAAACTTTATTTATGAACATAATAATGTCAGTATTGGCCTCACTAGATGGATCAATATTAGCATGACTGACCTTTTTTTCCACTTAGAGCAAGTTTAGATCAAGATATATACTGATTTACTTTAACAATGGAACTTCCATTGAAAGAGTAAAAGTTTGTTTCTTTTTTTTTTTTCAGTTGAGCAGCTCACTGTTTGGACGTTTAGCTCAGACTTCATACAAACTTGTACTCATTTTGTCTCCAATGACGGCGATTAGTAACGAGATGAGCCCAGACAACCTCTGCTCAGCTCTTGCACCAGATCTAACCCTAAGTTTATATACGAAAGACAGCAACAAAGATCCTCTTTGTTTTCTCATTCTTGGTACTCTTTCTTATCAGGATATAATGATATGCTTCTCCTTTCCTCGAACAAGAATGCGTTGCTACATCTATCATCCTTCAGTACTCGTTTTCAGCTAGCAGGGATTAGAAGCAAACCATATAAATACATGCATAAATACATACGTACATATTGAAAACTTTTAACTACGCTTCTGTAACAAATTCTGTTACTTTATAATTTGGCCGTTGGTCTTTAAAAGAAAGGCTTGTGACTGGTCGGCTGGTTATACCCGTAAACGGGAATCAAGAACCTGCCTATCAATACTTTTTGGTAGGCTAACAACAATTAAGCCTTTTCTTGTGTGTCATGTTAACATTTAACTCAACATAAGCTACATTATTTTTTATTGTTTTTCAACACATTTAGTTCTTCTTTTTTTTAATATTTTTATAATCTAGTTTTTTTATACTTTTTTTATCATAGCTTTCTTTGATTTTTTATGTTTCCAAAACCATATCAAATGATCAGTACTTTTGGTATACTTTTATATTTTGTAATTATATTAATTTGTTTTCAAGATAATGAATTGGAATTATCGATGTATCCCTATCCGGATTATTTCATACACAACATATATGTGAGATACTCGCTCGATATGCCCAAAATGGGCGAATTCATACTGCATCGGAACCGAACAGTATGCGGGTATAATACTTGCATATGAACGAGCATGAAAATGGTTTGAATAGCGGATATTATCCGATCCGGTAAAGAGCTACGCTTACTTTGACCTTCACCATGGGTTGTGACTCTCACGTCTTGCTGACGTGTTGCACGTAGATTGAGGAATGCAGCAAAAAGAGTCGTTGATGTGCGAAAGAAAGTAATTTCTAATCTTATCCGTTCATTTAGATGATGGACGGCTATCTCTTTGTTAATTGTGTTTTGATGTGCAAACTGCTGTCTGCTGACAACGGAGACACAGAGGGAGAGGGAGAGGGAGAGGGAGATAATTCTTTTGTGGGAAGGAGAGATTGCAGCCATTGGAGCGAGGCGGCCGCGCTTGATAGGGTCGATTACCCGGTACTCTCTCTCTCGATGTGGCTGGCTGGCCCGTCAGCATGGCGAAAAGGGTGATTAGTAATCGGGAAATGGCATGTTTGATTGGTATCTCGTTCAGGGTAGGAAGCAGAAGACGAATCGGGAGTGAGAGAGAGAAACTGGTATGTGCAAAGAAACTCAAATCAAAGTTGTCTGCTTTTCAGTCAAAATGACCTCTACACATAGTTAATCCTGAGTTTTCTTTGTTGACAGCGTGGTTGTCATTCTTCAACAACTTAAAAAAAGTTCAATCTCTTAAAACTTGTGACTCAACAAAGGCGAGGATTTTGCACTGCAAAGAAACTGGAAATTACTTTCATATTCCATTGCGTTCCTTTTTCATGATCAAACGAAAAATATTTACGACGCAGAACACTGGGGTTGAGATATCATCCTAATTGCTGTAGATCAAGTGGTACTTCATATATATTTTGAGTGTAGAGATGGACACATCGTGGAAGGGCAGCATCAGAGTTAAGCCCTAGAGGCCAATGTGTTCATATCCAACCATTAGAAGTTCTCGTTGAGTGCCGCCACAGTTGGCAATTGGGGTTCTCATCCCCATATGAAAATTAACACACCTCAGGTCAGGGTCTCTGTTGGTGTACATTGAGATGGCTCGTTTTTTTTTGAGAGGTTGGCACCCAAAGCCTATTCTTTGAATCGCGATAAATCCTAACTTATAGGTTAAAAAAAGCATTCATGGCCTCTTACACTGAATATCACTTGTTTCGTCCAACTATTTTGAAAAATTACTTAACAGTTCCATCACCTGATCAGAGCAGTGATGCAGAGTTTACAGCCTTGCGTTGCTCCCAAACACCTCAAGGTTTGACAGTGTGGCACCTCGAGTGCTGTTTGAACCATCTAGCATGAGCAGTTGTTCTGCCTGCCCATGTGAAGCACATTAAAGTTGGGTGACAAAGTTTGAGCGCCACCCTCCTCTTTAAACATTTGCAAAGTACATTTGCCCCATCACACCGAACATGTCCAAGAATTCGAACACCTTTTGAAGTCACAAAAGTAAAGTTTGGAACATAAAGTCACAAGATTCTACCTTTTTGATTGATCATCACACTTATGACCACAATAAGTGCGATCTTCGTATGAATACATCTTGAACCAATTATACGACTGACATAAGTGCTTTTGTAAAGTTAGCCAAAACAGGCTATTGATGGAACTGGAAGGATTAATTATTTGATGAGGTTATTAAAGAAAGAGTCGTATGTTACGATGATTAAACTCGAAATGAGAGTAATAATGGCGTTTTCAACCCTTGGAAGGCAGCCGAGTAAAGCTCCAATTAGAATGTATATGGATTTAAGACCATGAAGATGCATCTAATGTATTGAAAGGAAAAACAGTAAAACATGACCGTGCCTTTTAAGTAAGATGCTAATATAACAAAAATTCATGCTCACTGGTGACCTAAAATAATGTAGCCGACCTCAGTTGGTTTGAAAAAGCTTGGTTTTGATTAGGCAATTTCATGTCTGCACATGCGAAGCAAAAATTTTAGATCAACAAGCTATAGCACAAGGAGTCATCTCTCTTTCTCTCTAACACTGTGTGTGTGTGCGCGTGCAAGCACAGACAAGTGCCGCGTGTTTTCATTGGTTGAATTGTTCTTTCTTGAGAATTCTCAACCTTGCTTCGTATAGTGCGAATCCCAAGTCCTTGACAGTGCTTTGCATTTATGTTAATACAACATTTTTTACAGGCAAGATGTGGGATTAGGCAGACACCAAACAGTAACCCACTCAGGTCTCGAACTCCTGACCTTTTTGCAATAAGGGAGCAACCCTCATGATTGGTCCTTTTAAGGAAGAAAACCTGATATGCGCGAATGGAATCTTCTTGTTGGTGGCTTGGTGCTCACCTTTATGGGATTATTTTCAATGGCCTCATCATCACATTGTCTTCATGATCCAATATCTGCACAGCATGCACGCACAACTTTTGCTTTACATAAATCCATTTCGAACAAAAGTGGTTGCTAGTGCACCGTATTAGTGCGTATTTGCCTGGTGCGTACCTCTCTACACACAACACACTCAAATATATACATATAAGAGAGAAGATATGCTATCACACTTAGTACTAGCAAATTTAAACAAATCTCAAGTATTTAGATAATAAATAATTGAAATTTGAATTAAAAAATAAAAAAGTGTTTATGTAAATAAAACATACATTCAAAAAGTATAAATGCTTTTTTTTCTTTTTAATTTAAATTTCAATCGTCGACATTCAAGACGGATGACTGAGACTTATATGTTAGTATATACCAGTTTCTCTCTGTGTCCATTGTTAAAGATTAACGGTTGAGACTTATATTATTATATATCAGTTTCTCTCTCTCTCTAGACTTAATTCACCAACATATGTGCCTAGATGATTTAGTATAACAGGACACGACCTGACATGAAGTGTCGAGTACTTACGTGACAATGGTAAACGTAGCCAGGCTCGGCGAGGGCATTGAAAGGGTATGGACGGTGCGAGTGGATGGGGGCGAACCTCACCAGCACCGTGGTCAGGAAGCCGGGTCGCATCTTGAACACGTTCTTCCAATTCGACTCGTGCTCCGGCACCGGAAACCGCCGGCCGGTGGCTCGTTCCCTAGCCCTGCACCGGATTCCATCGTTGGTCCTCTTCATGCACTCCTTCAGCTTCTCCATTCCGATAATTTCCCTCTGCTCCAACACGACAAAGAGACCCAGGTGTATGTGTAGCGGATGGTTATCCTCGGTCAAGTTGATCACCTCCCATATCTCCGACGTCCCCACCCTCGGCGTCTCGGTCGCCGGTGCCTCATATGATTTGCCGTTCAGGTACAGGTGGGTCGGCTCGCCGGAGCCCGACTCATACTCGTACATCGCCACATACCGTGTGGTTACCGAATCCGACTGAGATGCCGCTGGAGAAGATATTAGACTCACCGGTATCATCGATTCGTCTCGCTCTGCGGTCGTTGGTAGTCCCATTATCACAAACTTCATCACTACTCCATTGGTTCTATTATCAGCTGCATCACCGCTTGGGTATGGGTACGGTGCATCATTGTGGAGAAGGATGTTGCTGGAGACTGTCTTCGAGAAGTCGACAATGACGTCGGCGATCTCTGACGGACCGAGGAGGAACTTGGTGGTGGGAACTGGGTGTGGAAGGTACGCGGAGTCTGAACCAATGTGGATGAACTGTAGACCTCCAGTGAGGAATAGCTGGAAGAACCTGGCGTTGCTGGTATTGATAATTCGGAATCGGTACCGCCGCCGGTAAACGTTTAGGTATGGCCAGATCTTTCCGTTTACGACGATGGTTTCGCCAAAGTACTCCGGCTGCCACTGTGGGTGGATGTCTGGATTGTTGCCGGTACGATTCATATAGATCGAGCCGTCGCGTAGAAAGCTACGGTCGGCGAGCACAAGGTGGCGGTCTAGGTCAGTACCTGACGGTAGGCCTAGCGGGGACTCTTGTGGGGGATTTCGGATCACATAGGCGCCGAGAAGACCAGCGAGGAGGTTCACCCGGGTGAGACCCATTGCATGGTCATGGTACCAGAGATTGCCTGGGTGCTGCTCGTTAGGGTACTGATACGTTTTGTTGCTCCATGTTGGACCAGTTTCGCGAAACCGGTATGTGAACCAGGCAAGTGAATGGCCGTCATACTCCGACGGGTTGAGACCGCCATGGAGGTGGACAACAGTAGGTACTCCGGTATGCTTCAACGTCGGCAATGCCGAGGGAATTGTGGCATCCCACGGGAGTATGTGATTGCGATGAAGACGGTTCTCCCATGTAACTATGGTAGGTGTCCCCTGCAGGGATTCAATCGTCGGACCTGGCACTGTTGCCGATTTCTGGGTGATGCCGTAGGCGAAGACTCGGGTCTCCGGCAGATCCCGGTGGAATTTCTGCAAGACAAAATGGATGACAATTAGTTACTCCCTTGGCTTTAAGCGTATATCACGAAAATTTGTCATATAAAGAAACTAAGTGATGAACGAGATACACATCATGCCCGACCAGGTGATGAGGCTTATCACCATCTGCTAGTGATGTCCTTCGCCGTCCATCTTGCATAAGATATGTGGCAATCATAGCCTAAAAGTTACGAAGGAATTATGAGCAATTATATTGAGCCGGCTGATTGCGATACCGCGGATGCCTGAGATGGAAGATGCCAAAGGGAGTGGATGGTTATAGGGTGTCACCAACCAATCATGATATGGCTTGCCAACCAAAACTTCTGATCTCTTTACGAAGAGAACGGTTCAAATGATGCGTCATAACACATCTGAAAGTCTGTTTTGGCAGCATCTCTTCTTCCTTGATGCATGTTGACACAAGTTCGTGATGGACAGCTCACTTTTATTTTCTGTGGCTACAGATGGTGAATCCCCAATAACAGCTGTGGCCGGTGAGATTTTAGCACTTCCCGAAATGCACTTCTTATATGTAACAAGGAGAGAGAGAGAGAGAGAGAGAGAGAGAGAGAGAGAGAGATGATTTACCCAGTTTTTCTGAAACATGCCGATCTTGAGTGGCTTGGAAACGGGCACACCATCTTGAAACCTGTAAGAGTAAAGCCTCGGCATATCCGGAAGCGGGTCTACGAACTTCTCAAGAAGTCGGGCATCGAGAATCACTTCATTTTTTGAAGATTCGGAACCTCCCCCCGATGCCACGACCAACAGCCATGAAAGAGAAAGAAGCAGTAGCAGCATGATCTTAACACTGAACTCCATCCTCTTCCTTCCTCTGTATCCTACTTCCCCTCTCTTAGCAAAACATAAAACAGGGAACGAGTAATAGCTAATTGAAAGTAGAAAATCCTATAACAGAAATACTTCCCCTCTCTTACCTTTCCCACTAGTTGGTTTCTTCCGGCATATGAAATTATAACAGAAACAGGGGAGAAGGAAGAATCAACTTGAGGAAAGACTCGCTTCTAATAGCTAGTGAGTAATGCAATAGCTTACCAAGGGCATGAGTGGCGGCTGTTTGAAAAGATGTTCAGTCACACCAAGATGCAGCGACGGCCCTTACTTTGCTTAAAGGCAAAAACAAAAGAATTTCCTGTGATAAGCGATAGGCTGGCAACAACGTACGAGCAATGCTTGCCTCACATTCATAGGAGATGTCCTCTTCCTAAAGAACGGTGATGGGAAGCCATAAGGAAGAAGGAATCATCTTTTTTCTCTTGATGGAGAGTAAAGGCTAGCTGATGCAAGTGTTGCTGAGATATGAATAAGAGAAAAGTCTCGGAAACTTCCGCACAAAGACGTCACCGCTACAGCCAAGACTGCTAGGCTGTGATTGTTTCCACAGAAAAGAACAGAAAAAAGAAGTCTATGATTGTGAAAAAGCAAGGCGCGTGAAAGGCATTGTCTGGGATTCTTTGGACTCTTGCGGCAGGAACAAGTCATTGCGTTCATATTATGAACAAGAATGCAAAGATATATCTTGTAGTTATCATGGGGAGTATTATTCAGGATACTGTCTTAACTACTACCACTTATATGTCTTTGGAAAGAATAAATCGACCTTCTAATATTTAGATATTGAAATTATTTTCACACACGCACGCAGCCGCACACTGTGTGCGTGAATGTCTCTCTAAGATGCACCACGTACTCAAACACATGAAAATAGTAAGCACCGGTAGGATAAGGTGCTCCAGCCATCTAATTGGTCAATAGTTACACCTACAAACACTATAAATCTGACTAGCGAGATTTAGCATCTGAATCCATGACAAGAGAGATCAGTAACCTTCGTTTCATGGAGATTTCGTAAGCATATCCAAATTAGATTGCCTTAGTATTTGAATTTGGTACAAGCATGTCGCATCGGTCTCCGGTTCATTTATGCGTCATGGTACACACACACACACAGAGAGAGAGAGAGAGAGAGAGAGAGAGAGAGAGAGAGAGAGAGAGAGAGAGAGAGAGAGAGAGAGAGAGAGAGAGGACCATTGGCTTAACGATTGACAGGCAAAAGCTTTACCAAATATGCACTACCTAAACATCAAACTTATCTTACTGAAAAGCATTTCACCCCCCCGGGACGGGTCGACTAGATATCTGTCTGCAATATGAGGACTTCCCAGAAGATTTGTCTAAACACACTCAACTTGCTAGTTCTGATAAGATCTGGTGAATTAGTGCTTGAAAGATCACGCCCTCTGTCTTAAATGATCTGACTAAAGCAATTCCAGCTTTTTCAAGGTTGAGCCGGATCTTTCCCGGTCGTTATTTGTCTGCAGCTTCCATGACAATTATTCTTTTTATAAGCAGCATTTTCTTCGAGGCATGCATAAGGACCTCTTAGGAAAACTTCTTCATCTTGGGGGGTCATGGGCCCTAGAGAGCCCCCTTGCTCCGCCACTGTTTATAGGCATGAAGACAGCAGATACTTATTTGAGAAGATTAATGCAATATCAATTAACCCTTGAAACCCCCTCATTATAACATTCTCTCACTAATTAATTCACTCACCATTAACCCTTAAAACTCCATCCATATATGAGTTTGCCAATTCACTAAATTCTATTAATTTTTACGTCATGGAAGTTTGAACTTGTTCATTAAGCAAACTACATAACCTCCAAACTAAGTTCAAGAACGGTTAGTGAATTTGGAAACCGATACGAAACCAAAACCAAGCCTCATACTACACTAAGCAGGGTCGGATTTTTTTTTTTGAGGTAGAATATGGGGAGACCGATTTACCAGATGCAAGCCATCGGGCATAAAACTTAGGACCTTCTACTTGTGAGTCAACCCCCTCTCCAAGTGAGCTATTGCTTGTTGAGCGGGGTCAATTCCATGGATTCTACTAAGCGGCTATTCTGCTCTATTCTGGTTGATTTGATATAATTATGATTCAGTATCGTCAACATATCTGGATCAACACACCATTTGAGTTCCATGAACAAAAGGGGCGATAAAGCTCTCCAGATTCTAAAATTCAGATTGAGATCCATAAATAGGTTCTTTGCTAGATCATCCAATGAGAATATTCGTTATCTTCTCCGTGTGCTTACAAATAATAAATAACCTATTAGGCATATTTTTGTATGAGCATTAATAAAATTCATCAGACGCTGATACCTTATTGAAGTAGTTCAACAACTCTAAAGGTTGTATTTAGACAGGACTTTGAAAACTCCCCTCCATTTAGAGCCGGTGAAAAAACTATCCGCTTGTGATTCGTCTAGGTTCGACTCATGATGAGCTTATTAATTTGTGGTTGGTTTGTTATCTAATTGAATTGGCCACACAAGAGTTAGACTGTTAATTAGCTACACAAGTTGAACAAGAACAGTTTATGTCGATTCAGCTTGGCTCGAATTAGATGGTTTGATGAAGCTGTATAGAAGTTTCTTATATGTAAATTCTAGCAGACAATGTTTCCGGTGTGTTGTAATTAAATGATTGAATGTTTCTTAATTGGTTAATAAAAACTGAAGGTTTTTCCACCAAAAAATTGTTCTTGACAAATCGCTCAGTATATATTTTATCTGACGAGTAGCTCATTTTTGGATCATCTACCTTCATGTTTTTCTTCATGTTCAGCTTGTCCAAACTGAAATGGAAGGTGGTTTGGACAGAAGAAGACGCGCCCTTCTTGGGAGGGTAGTGATGAATGCGAATGACGCTGAATAAAGACATGTCTGCTCGGTTAGAGCGTTTGCTTACAGGATTCACTGCATGTATCTTCAGTCAACCAAGATACATGAACAGCACCGTTCCTTTTGTTTACCAGATTCACCTCCATTGGAAGTTAGTACGTAAGAGCGTCAATCTTAGCACTTTTCTTCGTTTAGCATTAGTTGTATTTTCTGCTTTAGAACTAAATGAAATATTAAAAACTATGCATATTAAAATTTAACACTTATGGATCCATTGAATGAAATTGAAATCATGTGTCCTTTGCCACTCGAATTCTGTTAAATGGTAGCATCTGAAGCATAGATTTAATTAGTTGATGTGCGAAGGAATTACTAGCCAGGAATTCTTAATCTCTTTCAGACTTCAATGGCAAGCAATGCGAAAAATTCGACAGGTGAGAAGGTAGCTTGGAAGGCTTAATCACTTAATCAAAGCAAGCATGCCCTTGAGACCAATTTTCGTAATTGAAGCTCATTGTTATAAGTCACACAGACATTTCTAACAGGGTTTTGCATTTGGTCACTTACTTTTTACGGTCTACGGTCTGATCAATAGCAACTATTTTGAGAATTTTAAACTTAAAGTTCTAACCCGTAGACGGTCTAGTATTATGTCATACGGAATTTCATGAAACATGGACTTATTATTAACTTATTAGTGAATAATAACCCACGAAAACTGGTTTTAGTTTCTTCTAGTATGTTGTATATTACTAAAAGTTTTAGCTCAGAGACAGTCTAGTATAATGTCATATGGACCCTCCATAAAACATGGACTTATTATTACCTTATTAGTTAATAATAACCTTTGAAAACTGAATTTTCTTATCGGTTGTCATATATTATTAACTCTGCTTATGTAAGGGATCACCTTTGCATGGCCGGTCTCAAGCTCGGAAGAATGAGGAGGATTGCATTAGGCTTCCGACAGTAAGCGGAAAACTTTGTTGAACTTAACATCGATTCTAAAAAAACAAAAAAAATTGTGGTGATATATTATTAGTTATATAATATAATTTACATGATTTATGCTTATCTGTTGTTCTGTCTTTAAACCCATGATTTGTGAAATTGAGGGATCTGCATCCAAACTGTATTTGCACCTGTACCCTTGTGGAATGGGCCTAGTGAACGAAGACAAGTGTGCCCTTGTATCCTCTTCCACTCAGAGAGTCTAAAGGTTTGGTGATCAGGTCATTTCTCTGCGTCTTTATGATTGAGCAGCAAATATGGGATTTTATACTTGTGCGCGCGGTATTCTCTCCCGTTCGTCTCTTTCCTCACTCATGCTAAATAAGAAAAGTTTAGTGTCATAATTGTTGGACACAAAATCTGTATAATCACATGCATAAACCAATATGCCACAAGTATAACCATAAGTATAAGCATGTCACAGTTACAAACATCCGTTGATCCAAAATCAACCATAAACTTAACCATTTGGAAACAGAAAACAAGCAGAATAAATTAGAATTGAGTCACCCTTGGAGACTTATCTTAGAGAAATGAGTGCCCCGCTATCAAGGACATCCAGTACCTTCACTATTTCCGTAGGATAGAACGCACACATAATTCAAAAATATGTACATCACTTTAAGACATCCAGTACCTTCACTATTTCCGTAGGATAGAACGCACACATAATTCAAAAATGTGTACATCGCTTTAAGTCAACTTCGAAGATGCCTCAATCGCCTTGACTAGAGAAGGTAGGGACACTGTAGGCACACGCATAAGGAAGAGGCGGCGGTGACCAGAGAGATACGGGAAGAGAGGGAATAAAAGAATTGCGGATTAGGGAGCCCTAATCCCATATTTGTAGAGTGTGTGGTAGATCATGGATCTTGGATCCAATCCAACCATCATGACTCTTTAGGTCTGTAACTGTTTTCGCTCCGTAACTGTTCCCGCTTCATTTGACTGATAGATCAAAACTTTTTGATGCAAAAAGATAAACCGAAGATAATTCCCAAACCCAAACCTGGTCCAGCCCAACACGACATGCTTCCACACATGTATGTGGTCTAACATGTCCTCTCTAAGCTCTTTTGAGCTAAGGTTTTAGAGCTACCAACTATATAAAAGGACATGTGGGTTTGTAGGATTCTTTAATATGAGACTAAACTTTTGTGTTTCGTTGACTTTTACATCCACAAGTCCCTCACGTGACTTTATATTTTAGGACTTTCTCATATATCTATGATGCATCAATTTAATATTAAGGGATACATAACATGAATTAAATGTTAATTATATACATGGGTTTAATTAACCTAAAATTACATTAAATCCAACAATCCCCACAAAGTCTTTTAGTATAAAGTGCCCTACCAATCCAACCATCATATTATGCTTTCAGTAATAGTACCTTTCGGTTTGAGCCATTACATGAGTTATCCAATATTACCCTTAAAGGAACTAAGTGAACATAGGTCTTGAACGTGAACCTTAGATGTAAAGGTGTTTATTGGTAACAACGTAATAAAATACTATGGCGTGATCTTTAGGGGTAATGTATTAATTGCCATGCATCCATATCTTGTATCATGATTGACTTCAGGAAACAACTCAATTCCTATATTGTGGTCTCACAATGTCAATCACTTACATGGGTATCTCTAAGGATGTACTCTAACATCCTATCCTAAGACTTAATTCCATTCAAAAAATTATCTCTTGTTAAACTTGCAGTCATGATACTTTAGGTTTATAGGGGACAGACACACATATACTGAGAGTATCACATAATATATAGTGTCATCCTATTCATTCAATAATTTTTTACTACCACATTAAACCTACTTTGTGGGATCTCTATTCATAGGTTAGGTTGACACTGTTTGTTAATAAATTATGAGTTTAAGTCTCATCTACAACCTAAATTTCTCAACTAAGTCTAATGATAGACCCTTAGTCAAAGGATCAATTATGTTATCTTTGGATATGACCCCATCAAACATAAAAGCCCTTACATACTTTAGTCTAACTTTGATATGTTTCCATCGCTTTTGGTTGTACATAAAACTACTGACCTTACCAATAGTAGTCATGCTATCACAATATACTGACATAATAGAAAGTGACTTCTTTATCATAAGTAAACTGTACATAAGTCCCTTAAGCTATTCAACTTTCAATTCAGTCTTATCCAAATCACATAGTTCTATATCAAAGGAAGAACAAGCTAAAGTAGTTTGTTTTTTAGATTTCCAAGTAATAGCATCACCACCCATAAAAAGCACATATGTAGTGATCTCACTACTCACATAGTTCTTTGTTATCCAACTAACATCACTAAATCCTTTAAGAATAAAAGGATACTTATCGTAATATAGTTTTAGGTAAATAGTTTTCTTCATATAGCGAAGTACTCTAGCTAAAGCTTCCCAATGAGTTCTATCTATACAACTAATGTATTTACTCAACTTACATACAACAAATGCAATATTTGATCATGTACCTTTCATTAAATATATTAAACTACCGATAATATGAGAATATCATAGTTGAGATATAAGAATACTACTTTTATTCTTATACAAAGCCATAACTACACTTTGTATATCCAAATCTCTCTAAAACTTTTTTTATCATAGTGAGAATGATAAATTATTATACAATCAATAAATCTTGTGATTTTAAGCCCTAAAATCACGTTTTCGACTCGTGTAGCTTCTCCCAAGCCTTCTCTACAGCAGGCCTCCCCTCCTCTTCATCTTATACGGCCTGATCAAGCTGGTAATCAGTCGTTACTCTCCTTGGAGAGCGATGAACATCAACGTTCATGCGTTGCATTTCTGCAACGCCCAAATTGAGCGTTGCTGGCTTTTGGGGTTTTTGGCAGGTATGGATCCAAGTGGATCTAGCCCCGCATCATCTATTACATCTAATGTCCATGTTTATTTAAAAATATTAATACTTTGTTCCGCTACCGCTGATATTTAAACTGTTTAAGATGAGGGGAAACTGAATTGAACAAAGTGTATGCCAATTAACTTAATTATGGCTTTAACCTTTTGGTATAAAACGTGTCCATATGGTATTTGTGTTAAGTTTTAATTTACTCGATGTACGAGCTTATCTATTTTCTTTCTCACGGTGAGTTGACATCGTAGATTAGTGTCAGCTTCATCGTCCAAGAGGGGAGAAAATACAGTGATGTGAACAATCTTTCCATTACCAGACTTTCCATACAGAAAATACGTTTTCAAATTATCTTAATTAATAAATAATGTTACAGTAAAATTTGCCCTAATTGGATGTATTTAGTTTAATTTTTGAAATAAAAACAAGAGAAAGGCATTAGGATTGAGAAATTATCTTTAAAAACATAATTATAAAAGAAGTGCTTGGGTAAACTCATTTTGGGGCAATGATCGGTGAAGGTGGTGTTAGATGGTAGTTGTAGTGATGATTGATGGTGATTAGTGGTAGTGATGATGACGCATAGTAGGGGCGAGTAGTGGTGGTTACAGAGCACAGGCGGCAATAAATGGCTCTGGTGTTGGTGGGAAGTAATGGGTGGTGGTGGTAGATGGTGGTCATGAAAGATGGTGGTGATTGGGAGAAAAATGAATAATGAAATTGAAAAACTAAACAGGGCTTCTCTCGGACACTGATTTTCATGTAACTGAAGCAGCAACCGATAATCTTTATTCATGTTGAACATAAATAAGTTTTTCAAGTAGCACAACAATCATTTATGCATTATAAAAATGAAAATAACTAATTTATAAAGTCAAGAGCTTAGTGCTTTATCTACATGTTTACTTTTCGTTATGAAATTATCTATATTTTGCTACCCACAGTTTGAAAAGTTTATAGAACGCCATAGAGAGAGAGAGATGCCTTGCTTATATGCCCCATTGTAAGGTTAGCTGGGGTTAGGCAGACCCTACCAGATTGGAACTCAGGTATTGAACTTTCTAACGTTGTCAGACGTGACCCCTTACCAGTGAGCTTATGCCCCTTTGGGAAGCCTTGGCTTTGTATTTTATGCTGAAACTAAAACCTCAAGTTTTTGATGTTTCTAAAATTGTTCCATTAATCAATTCACTTGGTGAATTCCCACCAACTCTTTCACATATGCACACACACACATACAACTCAGCTCACACATATACTTAACTCTTATGTTTGTTTCCGTGTCTGCACACAGACCCCAGACATCCACCCACAGGCCACAGCAACCTGTGCACATATACTTTGGATTTAATGTTGACTAATGTTGGGTTAATTAAACTCATGTGTATAATTAATATTTAATTAATGTTATGTATACCTTAATATTCAATTGGTATATCATAGATATATGAAAAAGTCCTAAAGTGTAAAAAATCACAAGTGAGGAACTTGTGCATGCAAAAGCCAAGGGAAGACAAAGTTTAGTCTCATATTCAACAATTCTACAAACTCACGTCTTTTTGTATAGTTGGTAGTGGTAGAATCTTAGCTCAAAGAGTTTTGAGAGAACATGCTACACCACATACATGTACACACGCATGCCAACCTTGGGTTCAGTCAGATTTGGGAATTGTCACGGGAACAGTTACAGACCTAAAGAGTCGTGATGATTAGATTAGATTCAAGATCCGTGATCCACCATGCACTACAAATATGGGATTAGGGTTCCCTAATCGGCATTATTTTTTTGCAAACTCTCTCTCTCTTCCCACTTCTCTCTATTCCCAAATGCCTCTCCCCTATGCATGTGATTGTAGTGTCTCTACCTTCTCTTGCTAAGGCCACTAAGGCATCATCGAAGTCAACTTGAAGCGAGGTATGTGTTTTCGAGTTGTTTGTGTATTTTATCCTGAAAAATAGTATAGGTACTCATACACGCTTCATAGTGGGACATTGATTTCTCTAGCACAAGTCTGTAAGGGCGACTCGTACAGATAAGAGTTACTCTAACTCTGCTTGTTTTCTGTTTCCTTATGGCTATGTTTATGACTAATTTTGGATCTATAGTTATTTGTGACTATGATATGTTTATATTTGTTGTATATTGGTTTATGTATGTGATTATACGGATTTTGTGATCAATAGTCTTAGAGAAATCAAAATCATCCATAATAAACATGTCTACGTCTACTACCCTTCGACCTGACCTTAATGTCTAAAAAGTTTTCTGGTCCCCATTTTAAACGCTGACAGTAGCATATAAAAATTTGGTTAACCATGTTAGGGTTGTATTTATATATCGAGTCGAATTGTCTCCAACCCGATGATACTAACCCTAAAAACTAAGATAAAATCATCGAGTATAAGGAGGACACCCTATGCCATTATTGTATCTTATTGCTATTGTTGAATATTTTATTTGACATTTATAGTTCTTCTCCTTCTACAACAGTGAAAGATTTGTTGATTGCCTTGGATAAAAAATACAACGTTGAAGACCTCGATTTTGAAAAGTATTTCGTAGCAAAGTTTCTTAAGTATCAAAAGGTAAAAGAGAAATATGTGACCAAACAAGCCCATGAGTTTCAGTTTTTATGTCATGGTTTGAAGGAAGTCAATATGGAACTTCTTTATAGGTTTATTGTTATGCTTATTATCGAGAATTTTCTTAAGTTTTGTGATCAATAGTCTTAGAGAAATCATAATTATCCATAATAAATATGTCTACGTCTTCTACCCTCCGACCTGACCTTAATGCCTAAAAAGTTTTCTTGTCCCCATTTTAAATGTTGAGAGTAACATATAAAAATTTGGTTAACCATGTTAGGGTTTTATTTATATATCCAAAGATAATAAATATTTAATTAGTGTATATATCGTTGTCAAATAATGTCAAATTTATTAGCATCATTATGTTTGTTGTAGTAAGCCGATGTATCTTCCAAAGTATCATCAAAGGAGAACATTAATATACATTGAATGTTTAATGATTTGTTGTCTAAATCTATATAGTATGTTAATTTTATAACTCAAAGCATTAATGTTAGACATATGATCATTGAAAAGTATCTATCCCTATTTCTCACAATTCACTTGATGTTTATGCGAATGAGTATAACAAACAACATCACGTTGGCTATTCCCAAACCTTCGAAAGTCATTAAAAAAGATTTATGAGTTTCATGGATCTTGATTCTCAAACTAGTGATGAAGTCTCGCTATTTGGGACATTAATGAAAGTACTTTAACCTTCATGCTTTTAAATTTGACGATTTCTAAATGTATTTAGCTTCTGATGTTTACGTTAACGCAATCATAAAGTAAGTAACAAACATTGCAAAGACTTAAGTCAATGAGAATGAGAGTGAATGTGGAAATTTCGCCTCCCAAATCAGTAACACATTTTGAACTCATTATTGCGTGAATATGGTCCATTCCAAAATAAACCATAATACCATGAAAGATAAATGGAATACTTAAGTACATTGGGAATAGAAGTGGATGTTAGTTTACGGGAGAAAACTAGATTTAAGAATCAAGGAAAGACAACTTTATTCATTATATGAACCATCAAGGAGCTAAAAAGAAAGTTTATGATATTTGAAATCAAATTTAATCGAAGTTTCGATATACAATACTTAGGGGTACATTAGCGGATATACAACCTAACGTAATTTCTAATACGATCCAAAAGAATTTCTTACAATCCAAACCAAAAGCCTAAATGGGAAGTTCATCTTCATGGGAAATAGATCTAAAAAAGGTTAAAAGGAAGGTATTTAGACATAATGTCTTACATGTTTGATCTTAGATATTGGAGTTCCATCATTTAAATTTATTTAAAACTTTTTATGTACTAACTAATATTTCTAAGAATTCAGATTTTTTTTCTCTAAACTCGATGTAAGCCGGATACTGAGAAGTTTTAGGTTTGGTAATAGATGTTTGCCTTTAGATTACCTCTATGATAAAGTCACCTCTATGACTTAGCTTGATTGTAGTATCTTGTGACACCATTTATATAAATTGAATCTTGATAATTTATATGTTGAAACTCTAGGAATTGCCATCATAATGTTGGACATCTAAATATAGTTTAATGAATAATGTTTGTTTACTTGTGACATAAAAGTTTGGGTTACCTTTCTAAAGAAAGAATGGAAAGGTTGGTAAAGAATGACATCCTTCTATACTTTTGAAATTTTTATCAGACTTTAATGTTTGTGTTGATTGCATTAAGGGAAATCAGGAAATAAAACACACAAACAAGGTGCCAATGGTAGTTAATTTAGCATCTTGAAATTATACAATAACTAATATATCGTGGATCATTTGATGTCAATTATTTTGGTAAATAAAAATACCTTATCACCTTTATTGTGACGAATATTCACGTTGCGATATGCTTATTTATTGCATGATAAATCTCAAGCGATGAAGATGTCTTGTAAATTTATGTAAATGAAGTTGGAAAGATAATTGGACGTAAAGGTAAAAATTGTGCGTCGGATAGACGTGGTGAGTATTATGGAATATTTGATAAAATCTAGACAATACCTGTGTTCATTTGCTAAGTTTCTCAGAAAAACATGACATATGTGCTCAATTCATAATGTCAAGTACACCACAACAAAATGGTGTTTCAAAAAGGCATAATCGAACCTTAATGGATATGGTCGGCAGACAATGTTGACAGTAGCTTAAAAATCATTTACCGACTTGTCATATGTGGATGTATGTCTAAACACTGTCATGTATTTGTTGAACTTGGTTCCTAGTAAGGTTGTTCAAAGACACCTTTTTGAAGAGTGGATAGATAGGAAATAGTACCTCATTTTAAGACACCGCATGCTCGGGGATGCCAAGCAAAAATAAAATTTATAATCCACATGAATAGAAATTAGATGCAAGAAAAATCAATGGAGATATTTCATTGGTTATCAAAAAAGTCTAAAGGGTATAGATTTTATTATACTTTACCCATCAAGTAGAAGAATTGTTGAAGACTGAAAATGTCCGATTCATTAAGAATAAGGAGACCAAAGTAAGGGAGTGAAGCTTCAATGGAAATTCGAAAGATTAAGGAAGTGCTAGTAGTACAAGTTCCTTTGACTTGTGCTCCTACTTATAGAAATTGTTGTTCACTCATGTTGTTGAAGCTGCATAACAATAAAGAAGAACAACGAATTAATGATTCCGAGTTAACAATGAATTTATAGATATAGAACAACCACAAGAAATAACATTAAGAAGATCCCAAATGAGAAAGTGAAGATCTGTTATTTCGAATAACTACGTAGGTGTACTTACAGAGTCAAAAAATGACTTGGTAATTGTAATGACAATGATCGATTCATTTTTACAAAGGCCATTAGTAGTAATAAGTGTTAATAAATGATTAGATACCATGAAAGCATTTAGCTTAAATCAATCGAACATTATGGTGTATGGGACATATCAGGAATTACCTAAAGGGTACAAGAGAGTTGGATGTAAATGAGTCTTTAAAATAATGATGACTCTCATGGCAACCTTGAACAGCTACAAGGCCCCGTCTTGTTGCCAAAGATTTTACTCACAAAAATGGCATTGTATAAGGAAACATTCTAACCAAGCTTTCTAAGAAAGATTCTTTTAGAATTCTTATCACGGACATTAATAACTTATTATCATCTAGAGCTGCATCAAATGGATGTGAAAACCGCCTTTCTAAATGAAAATTTAGAGGAAGATGTTTATATGGATCAACGAGAGAGATTTGTGGCTCGTGAGAATGAGTCTAAGGTATGTAAGCTTGTTAAATTACTATGTAGTTTGAAACATGTCGTAAACAATGTTATGAAAAGTTTGATTGTGTAATATCATCTTTTGGTTTCTTTTCTATTAATTATGATAAGTGTATTTTCTATAAGTCAATCAATAATACTTTCATCATTCTTTGCTTGAACGTGGTTGATATATTATTATTTGGTTCAGATATAAGAATAGTAAATGAAATAAAGTCATTCTTATGTAGTAAGTTTGAGATGAAGGAAATGGGTGTGGTACACGAAAATCAACTCAAAACAAAAGTAGATTTATGAAATTTTTCTCAAATTCGAGTTACCATTTTTCATGAGCTTTTTGGCCAAAACGAAATTGCCATCGACCATTGATAGGTTGTATTGGAAGAGGAAGGGTAGGCGATCAGTTGAGGATCATCGTCGATCTTAATCGTTGTCGGAAACCGGTGAAATCGACATTGGAAAACCATGAGAACCAGTCCTTTTGGGCATGTCCCTAGTTTTCGTGTCATGTCATGTTGGACACGACGTATCATGTCCATAATGTCATGAACCTACACCGATTCGTGTGGAATGTTAAGAATCAGTTCTGTGTCAAAACAAGTTCTGTATCGAAAACGGGTCAAGTTTGGGTCATATCTTGAAATGGGTTTCTGGGTTAGAAACAGGACCTATGTCAGTAGTTATAAGTTGTGTGTTGACACAGTGACACAGGCTACCTACTATGTCACTCAATTTGGATCATATATGGATTTAGGTATCAGTTTGGATCTCGGACAGCTTAACCAGAACCAGATTGGGTTTTTGGTGATTTTAGGGTCATTTGGGATCCGATTTGGATATGGTTTATTGCGTTAGATTCATAGTTAAATAAATTTTAATATTTTAATTATTTTTAATTATTTAGATATTAAAATTGAAGGATTTGGTAGTGATAAGAGTGACCTAGAAGCTTGAGGACTAGATCTTAGCGCTCCTTCAGGTAGGGAGTTATGCATTTTTTTACAAAACTATGTTAGAAGTGATTTTACTTGTTTTAGATAGATTTAAATGTGCATGATTGATAAATGTTTTATTGATGTTTATGAAATATTATTCGCAATTATGGGTTATTCGATATGCTTTTTAAATAAAACATGTTTATGACATTGATTGATAAAGAGCATGCTTTGATATGCATGTGTGGTATGAAATGGTATTTAAATGTTGTATGGATATGGATTTGATTTTAGATATTCGTGGATCTTGATATGATTTGTGAATGTGATGAATTGTAATTGGTTTTAGAAATGTAATGATGTGTGAATATACGAGTCGTACTTGTGTGGGTTGTGTGGGGTCTTTAGAGACTTGCAGGTCCCTCGGGCGATCTGGCTTGGGGTGAATATAGGGTGTGTTCTCGGGTACTTTGTCGTGAGAGTTGGCGTGATTACCGTCGTGGACGGCGTTACCGAGGTCATGTTAGAGAGGGTCGAATGACTTCCGTGGCCTTTGGGGCAGATATAGTATGGGCTATAATTATCATAACTAATGATGTATGTATGCGTGTATCCATACGAATTTGAGATCATGATTTAAAGGTGAAGCGGTGCTTTGTTATGCAATGAATGTGAAATTATGCATGCTTTTAGTATAATTTTTATTGAAAGATGTTTAACCTCTCTACTGAGCTGTATATAGGAGCTCACCCTATTATTTTACAGTTCATCCTGAAGCTATCACTTCGAAGGCACACAAAGCAGAGTAGGAGTTGGATAGAGCTGGATTTTTATTTTAGATGGTATGATAAGTGTTAAACGATTTATAAAATCTTGTTATTTGGAGTTATTGTTAGGTGGGTCCCGCACCATTTTGGAGGTGTTGTTTAGAACTTCGAATGAATATTTATTTTAGTTAGATATTTCATTGAGTTTGAAATAAATTAGTATTGTATTTAGTTACTGCTCACAATTACACCTGCGCGAGAAGCGGCCACGTGGCATCGGCTCGGGTTGGGTCGTGGTCGAGGCCCGAGCGGGTGTGACATTAGAAGTCCAAAGAAATAAACAGCAATGGCAAATGCTTGCACGCAGACGGCTTCATCATATACAAAGAAGACTTTTCTTGGCAGATTAGATAATACACGACACCAATAGCAAATCTGAAAACCTTTGTAGGGCTCAGTGATAAACCACAACAATATCACATGTTCTATTTATAGCTAAAATGTCAGATTGTACTATCGCCTCTGTATTATAACCCACGGATTCAGCCGTAGATCATACATCTTTTTCAGTTTTGTACACAAGAATCTAAGTCTCTCCTGGCTAGGGGGCATATTAGAAGTCATGAAATCAGTACCTGTGTATGTTGGGGGTGAGGGGTATGTATGTATATGTGTATATATATGTATCACTTTTCCAAGTTCAGGCAGATATCCCACCTTACGTGAAGGCATATCCCTCAATGCGCATATACTTAATTCTACTATTCTGGCCAATTAAACATATCAACCACTCTATATTGGATCGTAAGGAGAAGGGTGGTGTGACATCCATGGATGATGATAAACAATTTTTAAAAAGGATACATGCATCTCCTGAATAAATATAAAAAATAGCTTTAACGGAAAGCCTAGTGGAGAAATCATGACAAGAGAAAAAAAACAGTTATATATACATGTATATAGAAAAAATGATATATATACAAAAAAACAAAACATAACCGTGCTTCTCGTGTGAAAACCCCTTGTGCCGAAACCGTTCTCCTCTAGCTACCATCACTGTCTTCATCCAAAACGTCTTAAAAGAGAAGAGTCGTGCCTACATAGGCAGAACGGTGACACTATGCCTCTCTTTGATCCCACTCTCTTCCCCAGTGCTAAAGAACGGAGTAGATCCCCAATTGGAAGGAGGGAGAGGGAGAAACCCTGTACTAGCTTCAACGGGAGGGAAATCAAACAATGGTGGCATCAAAACTATCGGATTCCCATACATATCTCACTCTCTTTCGGTAGATATCTCTCTTTCTCTCTCAACAGACAAATCTCTCTCTCTCTCTCTCGTCTTTTACAAAAGCAAAAAAAGCGCTTCCAATTTTACACAAAATTGCTTGTTTTGGGAAAATCATGACAAAAAATTGCCCATGTAACGGTTTCTAGAAAATTGTTTTGGACAGTAGACTGAAAAGTCCGTTCTTCCCTTAGCCTTGGTGTTAATTATAATCTATCACTAGATAAAATTATCAAAATATCCAAATATTTTAAAGTTAAAAGATAATTTTGCCCTTAAACAAATGAAAAGACATTTCTGGTTTATGAAAATTACCAAATACCAATCTATTGAATTACGTAGTTGTCTTTTAAAGTGCAAAAATTCACAAGTCTGCCCTCCATCTTTAGGCAGAAGATTAGGATTGAAGGACAAAATTATCATTCTATCCTCAATCAGTTTCTAAAATCCCTAAAAACCAAGCAATAATTTTACTGATATATCCCTATTCAGTTTACAAAATTACTTAGAAACTAGATTCACTCTTTTGCAGTCTTGTCCTTAGTTTTTTGGGATAATTATCAAAACAAACGAAAGTTAAAATTTTGAGTCTGCCCACTACTTGTAAAGAAATTACAGATGTAGATAGAAAACAAATTTACTATTATGTCTTTAGATCTGTTATGAAATTATAGAAATTGTCTAAATCTTATATATATTTTTTATGGTACCTATAAGTTATTTAAAATTGTTGTTTAGTATCTTGAATTATTGCAATTCAATACTTGAATTTTATGGATACTATAGTTTAATGCTTATATTTTATTGTCTTCTTCCTAGAAAATGTCTTATGTTCAATTATTTGTTACTTGTTTTTGGTTTTTCATTTAAATTACATAAACCCTCTATCAGTTGTTTCTGTCAAACTATTAAAAATAACTTTAAGAATTTGTGTTTTTGAATTACCAAAAACTAAAATGTTAAACGGCTTGGGAAAAGAAGAATCTCGTTGGCCTTAACTTTAGAGGGTGTTGATTATGTAGTTAGGAAAACCATTTTATCTCCAACCTCAGTTGCAACAGATCAGGAAAAAGAAAAATATAACATTTCTAAAGGATAACACCATAGCGAGGACAATCATGTTAATATACATAGAAGATCACTTGATTACGGTATTCAAGCAATTCGAATTGAGTCTATTAGGATTTAATTGTGAACAACCAACGTCGCAGACCAACAAAAAAGCAAGACACAATCTGCATCTTTTCTAAGTGCCTCTACATAGACCACCCAGTAACTAGTTGGTGGATCAACTATAGAGCGACCCGTCATATCTCAAAAAGCAAAGAGGGAACGATGAACCCAAAGGAATTCAATAATGAGGAGCATCGAGTTTACATGGGCAATAATACCTTTTTTTATTTTCTTAGGGTTGAGTCTATTAGTATTTTTGTATAAAGCATACCAATTGTATTTACTGATGTATTAATTATGCCATCTATTAGGCACAATCTTCTTTCAGTACCTTCCTTGATAAAGAAAGTGTTTGAGGTCAAGTTTGTCCCTAGCAAGGTTACTATAAGAAAGCATTATATGATAGTTTTTTTAGGTATTTCTTTTAATCACATAACACGTAAAAGTTACAATTTACTTGCAACTAGAAAATAATACACCAAAATAGTGAGAGGCAAAACCATTGTATAATAAATTGGCCAAAGTGGCGAAAGAGGAGATGTTAGTTATTCATAGCCACTATCAGCCCCAATAACAATAGCAACCGTCAAATGTATAAAGAATAGTCCTCTTCCCATATTTTATGAGTTGCTTTTATAAAGATAAGATTTACATAAAAATTATTTTTTAAAAAGATACATACATCTCTCAAATAAACATAAAAAAATAGCTTTAACAAAAAGCTTGCGTAAAAAATCACAAGAAGATAAAAAAGCAAGTTATATATAATATATATGTAAAAAATGATATACATACAAAAAAAAAAAAGCAAAAAATAACCGTGCTTCCCCTCCGAAAACCCCGAGGGCACGCTACGCTCCAACAAAACCCAACACACGATGGCCTTGTTGTCGTGAGACGAAAGAGAGGATTACTCTCAACAAGATTACCCCGTCGTCGTCAGAAACAAAAATAATCATCATTTTTCTTCTCGCCTTTGTTGCAGCTACACAATTTATCAAATAAGGTTTTGAGGGAGGGACAGGCTCTTGAGGTTGTGAAAAGAAAGGTGGGTAAGGCTATAAAGAAGGTGACAGCTTATGCATGGATGTTTGATGGCGAGAGAAGCGCGCCGGATTCTTTGGTGGAAGGGATAGGAGACTACATTGCCGTTGCCGAAGCCAAGCCATCGGAGACCAACAGCATCGAGAAGGACGAGTGGTGGTTGTGCGCAAACCCGAAGAAGGTTGAGGCATTCATTCAATACTGTGAGTGTATGCATGGTGGGTTTACAGCACGGCTGAATACGGCGATGTCAAGAAGGTGGCACAGTGGGGTCGTTGATGATGCGCTGGGACTGCCGGGGGTTTCCTTGCGCTCATTGTGGTTCGCTTTCTCTTCCATGCTCACCTTGCCAAAGCAGACGTCACCGGTGTCTTGCCGATCGGAAAAGTACAGTCTATCATGGTGATCTAAGGGTTAGCCACCATGATCAGGTAAGCTGGCAGAAAGATTCATTTATACGCGTTCCGTAGAAAAAATTATGCTCCTGCCAAGAAATCTCTGTCTCTCTCATGGTGAAAGTGATTGCTGGGAAGTCTTTATTTGACGTAAAACATACCTGCATGTGTGTAGGGGTGACTGTCTTTATGGTTGCACATGCTTTCTTATTCGCAGAGTAAAATGATCGAATTCATTAATTTCTTGTTTCATCCTGATAGTGAGGTGCGGTAAACGGGCTCTAATAGGAGCTCTGAAATATATATATATAACAAACACACCCACACACGCCAAGGAAAGATGAAGATTATTAGTAGACTACAATAAATTCTAGCAAAAATAGGATAACATATGGTGCGTTTTTTGCGCAAATAACTGTATAGATGTGATCTTTGTGAGAGGAACACCTTACAGTCGAATACTAACAATGAATTTTATAAACAATAATTTAAGAATGAAGGTTTGTAAAAGTTGGTCTACATCAAAAGAATATGTAAATAGTCATCCTACAATTTTTTTGGAGCACCCAAGTTTATTGAAATCATATTAAAGCTTTTCTATTAAAGTTCATGAACAAGGCTTAAACAAGTTTTTTCACACATAAGTGGCATCGCCTAGAGAGTGCAACATAAAGACCTAAAAAATTCTACATCCTGTTACAATTCTCCCCCAAACACATATTGAATTTTAAATATGACCCACTGCAAACCTTGTCCTTTATCTACGCTTAGGACAGGAAGGCTGAAGTCTTTATTTTTTCCCTTCAAAGCCCGCCGAAGCCTCACATGCACCCGCAGAAGTCGAACTCCCCACCACCAGCAAGAGCGTCAGAGCACCACGCCAGTTAAGCTAACGCTCTCAGTGCAGAGAAAGGGCTAATTGAACATCATAAATCACTAACCTAGTGTTTGATTTGAAAAAGAAAAACTAATATAATACAAACATTTGGGCGTCTTTAACTAGGGATCAGTTCATGCAAGTACATACAGCAGAAAAACCTCCCTTATAAATCATCTGAGATTGCATTTATGGATGCTGATGTATTGTCTTTCGGAAGGACAAATGAATTTCATTGAATTCATGGTTCCCTTCTTCACCTTATTGATGGTGGCCGTGCGGATATAAGACAGTGGTAAGTGATATGACGGAAGATTGGTCATACATCCTATTATTTTATTAATGGCGTCAAGGGTCAAGGCCTCTGACATAAGATCTTATTCAAATCACAGACGTTGAGATGCATGCGTCCAAATCTTCATCCAATCGGACGGCTTCACATCAATATTATCCTATACGAGATCACCGAATCCTTATCCTTCATGTCTGTTATCTCCTCTAGTCCCAGTGTCACACTGTACTACTATGTTTTCTTCTTTTTTTAATCAATCAAGTGAACAATCACGTTCGCTACAGTACGATATGCTTATCTGTGTGCCAGTAACAATCAAGACTATTATAACATATGCCAGAACACTTAAGTGATTTTTATATGGTTTCCATATCTTATTTTAAAGTAAGTTTCAAGTAATAGAATATTTTCTATATATATATATACATACTTTTAAGCTGAAGCAAGAGAATAGAGACATTGGTAGCTAGCCGTGCCCTTTGATGAAAGAGAATGGATCCATCTATTTAATAACGAGAACAAAGAAATCCTTAAGGCCCACTGTGATAAGTCACCCGCCTTTAATAAGTGTCATCTCCACTGTGCAGCCTATGTTTTGAGAGTGTGATCCACCGAAGGAAACAATATGAATCCTACAGGCTTGTTAAGGATTGCAATGGCTGGTTTGAGATGGCTATACCTACACTCGGCCCTGTACCCGAACCTCAATTTTGTGCCCTACACCTGCCCCATTTCCTGCAAAAGGGGTACAGGCTTAGATCTTTTTTTCTTTTTTGCAACAGGTACCGGTTATGTCTTTTTCCCCAAGAGGTAATGGGGTGGGCACGAAGCACCTCACACCTCCAACACGATAAACACCGTTGAATTTATTTTCACATGCTTTAGTTAGCTCACAGATGGAGATTCGGGGATTAGTTTTTTACTCGATTTCAAGACATCCTCCCAATGTTTTCGACAAGTTATTTGGTTCAGAAACAAACAAATTCTGTTGATGGTTTCACCATTTGTTTAAATGAACATCCAGTTGTTCAGCCAAAAGGAACTAGAAGCAGACCACATTTAACTCTTAGAAATGAACCCAACTTATAAGTGAAGCGTCAAAAGTATGTAAGGTTAGACCCAGATATCTTCAGGCGCAGTTAAATACTTCTACATGGAGCATAGGCCAAGGCTGAACATAAACAACTATTTAAACCCAGACCACCTTATCGAGGATTTAAGCTTATATTTCAGCTTTTGATGTAGAAATTGAGATTCGATTCATGGGTCTAGCAGGAGATGCGCATATCTCTTAACATTGAATGTCACATCCAAAAGCGATCAACCACAACCTTCAGCAATAGAGGTTTTATTTCATATCACCTTTTAAAAATTATCATATAGACATTATTATAATCAATTTACAAGTAGTACATAATACACTCATATCCGATTGCCACCATGTTATTCATGTCAACCATATGAAAGTTACCATATGACACTGAGGGTCCACAGAGAAGAAATGACAAGAAACCAGATTATTCTTATAATGTACCCTTTGCATCATGCTTTCTGGTTCCTAAATGGAGCTTCAACAGATTGTGCCAGTGATCTTTAGAAAAGAGAAAGGCATAGCATGCATACTATGCTCAGAATCGCTAGGGTCAGAACTATTGCTCCTCCATCGAAAGCCCTTTGCGGGCTATCTAGCCTGGAGAAGTGCCGGTAGGTTAAGTATGCCGCAATCACCAAGCTAACAATAGTTCCTGGTTGTGTCCCCCTGCAGCAAGAAAATGAGAAGTTTACCATTTCAGAAAAGAAGAGAAAAGTGGTACTAAGATTCTAAGACATGTAGCTCTCTATATGTGCTTCACCTCAGGTTTTCTGCTTGATGAGGAGCAACAATCAGTAGCAGCATTGCTACGAATGGCAGCTCGGGTTGACCTGCAATGCCGTATATGGGTTCATCTATTGTTCGTTATTCGATAACATGTATAAGTAAAAAGTTATTTGATGGACTAAGAGAAATGAATCCTTTTCAACATGTAAAGTACACTGCATTTCATGAACTAAGTTATGACCATTTATTAGTAAATTAGAGACATATAAGTAAAAGAAGTTAAGCCACAGTCATCAACTGAGAGCAGTAGCCATAAACAAAAGAGAGCTACCAACCAGGAATGTGAAAGCTAAGAAATCAGTCCAAGCACCATATTCACCCCTGCAATATGTTCCTTAAGAATAGTAAAACAATATAGAAATGTTCAGAAGACACAAGAAGCTAAAGCCGATGGTTGGATCGCAGCCTCACCTGATCCAATAGACAACTGCCTTTGGAGCTTGGAGTGCCAATAATGGTACCAAGAATGTCTTCTGAATTGCAGTAGCTCTTGCAAGCATCAGAACCCTAAACCCAGTAAAAAAATGAAATATGACATATGGCGAGGGTTCACCCTCTAATAGCTGGTCCCAAGCCCAAATAAAGGCCGCAGATTGCACTGGAAAGCAGGCCAGCTTAAAACTTTGTACTGTCTTTTACTATGGTCCAATTTTCCAGCAACAATGCACTCAGAACTTGAAGTTAAGCATGGTTATGCGGGAACAGTAATAACATGGATGATCACCTAGGAAGTCCTTGTCTTGTATTCTCTAGCCGACCCAGCTAATGCGGGGAAAGGCTTGGTAAGGTTAAACAAAATCCTACATGATAATAGTCTTGACTTTTGTCACTGATTCTACTAGATTTTACTAACCAACCATCTTACAAGATTTGCCATATCCCTTACTCAATCGAGATACTGCCTTTTCAACCAAATTTTCATGGAAGCTGGGAGCATGAGAACATCATGTTAATTAAAGCAAGCGTAACTCCTCAGTTGAATCTTGAAACGAACAGGCAATAAAGCCATGGTAAAAGCTTCTTCACAAATGACAAATGACTTGTGCAAATGCCAGGATATTACTCACAACATATCCTAGTTTGCGAATTACCAGATATGTATGCTAGATTCTTTTTCCTGATTGCGGATAACTACACAAAACAACTCTTTCCTAATATCTTACTACATAGACTCACAAAATTTTACTGCCAAGTTTTCTGTGTCTGATCCATTTTTATGAGACTAAAAACTTAGAATAAATATTCATAATTATAAGCTGAGATCGTCAAGAAGAATGCAACTCATGCAATTTTCACATTCATTTTTAACAAAAGATTGAATTAGTTTTGACTGTTAAACTAACTGTTAGCATGGCACATGCTCGAATTCTATGGAAACAAAGAATCCATTTAGCCGCCTCATCTAGTATGGAAAAAGCCTTTATTGTCGTTGTATTGAATTAGTTTTGACTATTCATAGGAACCACCGGATAACTTAACTATGGCACTATGACAAGCCACGCAAGAAGGTGCTTCTCCGATGCAAGAACTATCCTTAGAGAATCTAACTATGCAGTCATCATCGTTAGACTCCTCACAGTACTACCTCTGATCATACTGTGCTCAAAACAATAGCTTCAAGCCAGAAAGATGCATCACCAAGAAGTCGATAACATGCTTCTATATAAGCTGACATTAAGTGGTCTTCATGTCTTAAAAGAGAAGATAGCACTACATCATCATCACTGTTGTGAGTAGAGACCATTAGAGATTCACAATAAGCAACCAGAAAGATGCTTCACGTGGAAAAAGTGAAAATATACGCTCATCTAAATTTTTCTCCACACTTAATGAAAACCCTGAACCAGAAATAGTAGAGACCACTCTCATAAAAGAATGATATAGAAGTGCTTGCTGACAGTACAGAAATTCATGTGCATGCGACAATCAGTCAAGTCAATAAGAAACTATGTTGCCATATTGAATCAAATGCAATTCAATTGCCTAAGACGTGTCTTTTCTAGGAAATACTTGATTGATGGAGACATCATATAGAATGAGGAGGATGCCACACGTGGAACTAATGCAAGTTGACTTGAGTGAAGAAATAAATGTCGGTACTTGCTGTGACAAAGTCATACCACTTAAACTAAAAGTTAGACATTATAAAAATAGCTGTGGTACCAGGAATGCTCTCTGGGCCGAGCTTTGAGTAGTCAACATATTGCACGAGGGTACACAAGGAAAGACTGGATCTGACGAGTTTATTAGAGAGAGCTGATATGACACCAACGAAGGAGACCTAAAGGGGATTAAGGCGGCATTTAGAGAAGAGGCTGACACATGGAGCTCCATCGCACTTTAAGAGAAAAGAGGAAGAGAAGACCTTAAAAGTATAATAAGGAAGTAATAAAACATTCTGTTTCTAAGATCAAGCTCAATGCACAGCCAACCCACTTTGTATGGGGAAAGGCTTGCTTTTTTTTCTTTTTGAGGAATCAATTGTCAAGCTTTCATTCACTTCCTCTTTTGCAATCAATGAAATCAGTCTAGAATTAAACTTCGAAGAATTTCGTGGCCTTTAAAAAAAAATTAAAACAAGCAAAGCCTTCCTTGTTAACTTTTGATGATCCCACAGTGTACAAACAGCGTACCGATGAATGCCCAATTTCTTCTTCCAATGCGCCTCAACGTAAACACCTACTGTCCCCAATTTCATAAAGGAAATAACAAAGGAAAAGGGGGGGTTATCATGCTGAGCAACAAGATGATCAGGAGAACTCACGCGGCCGAGACAGAGCAGACCCATTTTACGGTCTCCTGGCGAAGATACGCAGCCGCGCAGATGGCCCTTCCTGCTCTCCTTCTTGTTAGACCCCCACCCACGTCTTTCTTAAGGATCACCAACGATGGACACAAAGACCTGACAGTATTACACGCACGCGCCATTACAAGCATTCCCGAGTTCAATTCTTAACGAAGTAGAAGTGCGTGTTCATGTATGAGAGAAAGAGAACCTTGGGCTTGATCAGATTCTGTTATTTTGATGGTGGGTGAGGAGGAGGCATCGAGTCCTTGAAGAAAGTAAGCGAGCAGAGGAAGAAGAGGGATTTACTCTCACCAGAGACGATGAAGCAGTAGTGGTGAATAACAGAGCCATCCTTTTCTGTGCAGAGTTGCTTTCCTTCACCTTCCTTTCACTTTTCAGAGAGAGAGATCCGTGAAATCTGCAGCGGCCCCCGCGTTAATGGGGACAACCTTTAGCGATTCAATAAACTAAGAAAACCCATGCAATTTTGTCTCAACAAAGTGAGACCTTTTCTGGAGGTAGGAGTTGTTCTCTACGGCTGTTCCTCGTGTACTGAATGATGAGTGGAGTCGATTCGCAGCTTGAATCTTTAGAATACAACGCCGATCTTGGCGTTGGAGCTTCATAAATAGAGTTACGTGCACTGATTTAAAAAGAGTTGCAAGCCCTACAAAGGAAAAGAAAGCAATAGCTCACGTAAGGAATGGCAACTCCTAACCTCTCCACCGTTACCTTAATCGACACAATCACATAAAGTCTAAAAGATACATAATATTAAATTAAATTTATGTAAATATATTCTTTAAAACTTATGCTAAACTGAGGGGGTTGAGAGGTAAATACCACCATATAACAGTAATTAAATCTACGTTGAATTTTGTACAGTTAATGATCAACACGCATGATAGAAACAATGAGATTAGAGATGGCAATGGAACAGGGTGAAACAGGTTTTCAGTCCATCCACCCTTTACTACAAACTTCTTCATATATCTCACCTCGCACTCACTTGGTATTTTTTTTTGTTATAACCCGGCTCTACTCCTCCCCGCCTTGTCCTACTTCAACCTATAAAATATTTTTTTAGAAAAACAGTTTATACATATAAAATACTTATAAACCTATATAAATACATGATATATATTATATAATACACCCATATTATTTTGTGGGTCTTTCTTCTCTTACCCCGTCCTGCAGTAGGACGGGCTTTCTTCATTGAAAATATGTTCCAGCTGGGACGGGGCGGGACAGATAAGAATTGTCATTTCTAGTTGAGATGGATATACGATCACACAATAAAAAGACCTGAAGTTATGGTATACAAATTGAGAGTGTTATTCCGGTAAATGATAAAATGAGAAAAATATTTAAGATAGTTTTAAAACAGAAAGCGATCAAAACAAGTCTCCCGAGAGAAAGTAGACGGTGAATCTGGCTTCGGCCTCCAATTGAACGATAAGAAAAGGAGATGCAAGCCTTACGCTTAGGAGAGAACAGCGTTGGTAAATGAACGAATTGCTCGTAGATCAGATTCATTCCGCTCGTTCTGGGTTTATCGTCTATGTTCTTGATGGTGCTGATCATGCACGGTGAATATTTGGCTCAGCTTAGGCTTGTGAAGCTCAACAGGAAGACGATTCCTTCGTCTTACTGTAAAATTGATCATCTTGGATCTTTATTATAGTATTAGGAGTCTCTTAATAACACCCCCATCTTGTTGTCGAAACGATTCGATTTTTGGTGAACCATGCCCAAATTTAAATCCAAATGATCAAACTCATGGCTAGTAGTTTTCTAAACAAGAGAAGGTAAGGAGTTGGTTTACATTTTATAATTAAAATTCAGGAGCTCTATGCATAAGGTGAGCATTGTCATAGTTCTCAAGTTATTCAAGTCTGGTTAAAAGCATCATCCTTTTGTTCTCAGGCTTCTTCTCTTTTGCATTGGCAAGCTAGGATTAGGCAAAGCCCTATCAGATACTTACGGTCCCCGATTTTGAGCAGGTGACTGTCATTTTTAGGGTTTCAATATTAAAATTTGAATGAGATCAAACCAAAAATATTTTAATTTAGTTAATTTCTAGTGGAAAGTAAGTTTATTCCTTCTATTATTTTAGTAGGAAAAGCAGAAGAACAAAATGCTGCTAAAGAAACATGTACGAGATGTAGGGGTGCAAGTGAGTCAAGCTTTGAGCTATTCGAGATGGACTCGATGAAAACTCAAATTCGATTCAATTTATCGAGCTCAGCTCAAGATCCGCTCAAGTTTTGACATGTGAGAAAGCCGAGCTCAAGCGAGAAATTAGCCAAATACTGGACTTTGCCACCCCCTTAGAACCTGCTTAAGATGGCTCAGCCAATTCAGCTATTTTCATCGTGCCCTGCCTTGTCTCTTGCATGCAAAATACACTTGGTGGCCAGCAAAAATACCAAATACACGCATATACAGATTTTTAAAAAGAAAAATTACGCGGACGACCCGATCCGAAGATGGAAATTTAGACCCTACCTAAGTAGTCCACTTGTTTGCATATCATGTTTGTTCACATTGGTAAGATTAGGTTTGCCAACCCTTACAAGATGCATGATCCCTGACATCGAACTCTTGACCTTCATCTTAAGGTTAGTTTGAGTCTATGCCCTAGCGGGGAAAGTTGCAGATTTCTTTTTGGTACTTGGCATGTCTTTGGCATCTAAGTATAATTAAATATTATTAAGTTTATATCTACATGTACAAAAGATGTCTGTGACAGAAATGAAGATGTTGAGATGGATGAGTGATCATACAAGAAAAGACCGTATACATAATGAGGTTATTAGAAACAAATTAGGAGTGACACCAATAGAGGATAAAATGAGAGAACATCGTTTAAGATGGTTTGGACATATAGAAAGAAGATCAAAAGAAGAACCTGTAAGAAGGTTAGAAAAACTAAATTTGGAAAGTATTAAAAGAGGTAGAGGACAACCACAAAAGTGTTGGAAAGAAACAATAAAGAATGATCTAGCTTATTGGGAGTTAGCTGCTAAATGACACACGATAGGGATCTGTGGAAACAAAGAATCCATGTAGTCGACCCCGTCTAGTATGTGAAAAGGCTTAGTTGTTGTTTTTGTTGTAAGTTCATATCTACTCCCATAAACCTTATTAAAAGGGACAGATTCAGTTTTAGGGCTTCCGGTCCAAGCCCATATCTTATGCAAAGACCAATTAATTGGATATAGCAATTTTAGGATCCAACCCATAAATATTAATATTTTCATGAGCCTTTCTAAAGAGGTTATGTTTATATTTCTGATTTTGCAGTCCAAGCCCAAGTGAGAACTCAAATCCAGAGTAGTTGGATACGGTCATACTGGGATCCAACACAGTAACACTTAAACGCAAAACACACACACACACAGAGAATTCTAGCAGCCTTCAAGCCAAGACAATAAAAGCCAGTTGCTAACTAGATGAACTGACCCTTTATCAATTTATGTACTGAACCGCTTTATACCTGACATGAATACAGCTAAGGTTCCAGAAGCCACAGGAATCGGATTCTCACGCAAAAAGACACGGCTACTTTTCAGACATTAATACATACATAAATATGGATATTTATGATAATGAATTATGAAATATGAAAATCTAAATATTAGGAATGGCACCAAATTCGTGTCATCGTGTCATGCCACTAGCTACAAGACCAAATAAGCCTGTGTCTTCTGAGGATGACAGTTTTCTACTGTGTCTGGTAGAGGTTAGGTCAACATAAATACTGCACCTACCCACACTGCCCAGTTAAGCAACCTCAGACAGACCCAACAATTGCTTCAAAGTGATGATATTTTATGATTTTAAATGACTCTAGCTCATATTTTATTTCCAATACCATACAAAATTATCGTGGGATTCTGAATCCATATGATGAGATCCTATATTTTAAGGCCTTCCCTAGAGAATAATAGGACCTATTACAGATTAAATTGACAGCAAAAGGACTTTCATATCTGCACAAGGTTAAATAGCAGGATATATACATAAACTACAAATTGACAGAACCAGTTTATTGACCGGACATGGAAGTTGTTACCTGGTTTGACTGGAGGAGGAGTACGGGATAAGAAGTACCCAAGAGACCCGACCCGAACTGTATCTTTTGAGCTTTCACAATTTCAGGCAACTAACCTTGGTAAATTTTTAATTGTTTAGAGTAGATTCACAAATGATTGAATTTTAATTCAAAGTGCTTTAAATTTTAATAATGTTACTCGGGGCCCAGGCTCCCGGAGGAAAAATAGAAGACCCAAAACCATGCCTGTCCTCATGGGTGATGGGGCAACTAGGGGGCCCAAAATTGAGGTTTGGGTATTGGTATACTCGTCCCCTACCCGCCCTCATTGCCCTCCATAACCATATCATTTTCCATATCTTACAGAATGACCTTGGGATTCTGCATCCATATCATCAAATTTTGCATTTTTAAAGCCTCCCCTAGAAAATGATAGGACCAATAACAGATACAGAATGACAGCGCAGGGCTTTCATCTTTGGACAAGGTTAAGTAGCAGGAGGAATAACATAAACTAAGAAAAAGGTAGGGAATCTGCAAACCCATGTGCAAAATGTCCAGAAAAAGAGCAACCCAATATCTGATAGGCATGGAAAAGTTAAAGAGCAATAATCGTGGAATAAGGTATCTTTCGGATGCATACTGTAAAAGCACAGGAAACTCAATGTCATGAATAACTACAAACAAACAATAATGGATAAAAAAATCAATATATCACTCAAAGGCATCACTGTAAATGAGGGCAGTAGTAGATGAATGTCAGGAAATGGAAAACAAAAAAGTGGTAAAAGGAAAGTGAGTAAAGAAGATGTGTGCTTGGGCACATCTGCCAAACTCATTTCAGGATTCTAATGCTATACACAGCAATTGAGAGAGAGAGAGAGAGAGATTTGTCACTTGTTGGCATTGCTAGAGACAAAAATAGATTTTTCTAGCTGAATCATCTCCTTGCTTAATTTTTTTTTTCTGAGACCTAGAATTGCTACCCAATCTTCATGAGTCATGACCTCCAGGGAGGAAGGATGTGAACTTTGATATGCTGAAGGTTGTCACAAGGAGCAATATCTGTTACCAAAAAGAAAGTTATCTGACTGATTTCTCTACTTTCAAGAAGAAATCTTTGCGAATTGTCATTCTTAAGAGCTGTTCTCTGCCAACTCAATTTCAACGCTTCCAGTATGACTCCGTCGGCTCCTGCGATCCTGCATAGGATAATACGGAATTCAATGTCAATGCATAATCCGTTGGCAGAAAAGAGAAGTTCAAAATTGGTTTTAACTACAAGACCTCGCGGAAGGGCAAATCCTCTGCTTCAAGCATTCTGACTACTTGACCCATCAGTGGTCGTTTTTCTGAATCAGGATCAGAGGACACCAAAGCTGTAAATATCACTCTTCTCATTCAACAGCCCAGTGTTTGCATATTCTGGTGCCACATAACTGAAATCCACAACAGAAGTAAGTTTCCAAATGTACAAATCCTTTAGATAAAATAAGGAAAGAGATAATGAAATTTTCTGCATACCCAAACGTTCCCATTACTCTAGTGGTTATGTGACTTTCTCCTGAACCCAAAAGTTTGGCCAAACCAAAATCAGAAACCTATGACTTGAATAAGGTGAGCAGTATAAGAAGAGAAACTTGTGACACGGTTATATACATGTCATTTGACTGAAATTTCAACCATATTAACCTTTATAAATAGAAAAAAAAAGAAATTACTTTACCTATGAGTTCCCTCTACACAGTAACCCAATAGACGCACAAGATTTTTGTGACGCACATGACCAATAGCTTCCACCTCTACTCTAAATTCCTTCTCTGCTTGTCCCCTAAAAGAATATATTGGTAATCAGATAGTACCATAAAGAGATATACGAATGATGATGATGATAACAATGATGTTTACTGAAATTACATGTTGTTGAGAAGCTTTTTCACAGCTACCGGTGTCCCATTGATCAACAGTCCCCTATAAACAACACCATATCCGCCTTCACCAAGTATATTGTCCTTTGAAAATCGATTTGTCGCAAACTCTAAGTCTCTTAAGGTAAACCAGTGGCCCCAACCAAGATGAGATATTTCAGGTAAGCCCGTCAATGGTGAAGCTGTACAGAAACCTTGTGAAGAAGACAGGTTGCGATCGTGCCCCACACTTCCATCTTCACCAGATTGTGAGCTGCCAGCTCTCTCCAGATGATAGGCTGAACTGCACTGACTGAGATTATCAGCATCGCTTGATCTACTCCTGGCTAAAAACACTGACATCTTCTCCGATTCTTTTGTTCTTGGTTTATCATTCAAATTGAGGGCTACACCGCCATGATCAGGGAAATGTGAACCCAGATTATTAGCATCGACTTTGTCAACTTTTATCTCCTTGGACACGTTGGGAATTTGATACAACGAGAACTTATCGAGTGTCCTTTTCAATTTCCTTCGAGAAATTAACCACATTCCCAAGATGGATAGAACTAATGCTATGAAAATCCCAACTGAAATACAGATGACAACCCATAATTTAAGACCAAACACGGCTGTTGTCGCTGATAGTGAATCACTGAGGGAGGATGACATCGTTTACACCACTACAAAGTAGAGAGTAATTAGCATCAATTACATAGGACAGTGAACTAGTCCTACAACTGCAAATGCTGGGTTTCAAGATCATGCATATTGATGAGTAGTAATATGAATCAACCACAGATTAGAATAGAAGACAAAACAGCCTGACAACATTCCACCTTGATTAAAAAAATTTGGTAAAAGGCACACAAATGTTCCACAATGTATTAGAAATTTAGAACCTCTCAGCTCACATTTAATATTTATTCAACCAGAAACACACTTTAATTTAAAACACGATCTGAATTCCCAGAACCACTACCACCAGCTTCAAGCACAAAAACCGTACAAGAATCTCTAGAATCTACCATTAGTTATCACGATGAAGGAATCAGATCTATTACATGATTTCCTAAAACCATTTGCATTACATTTCAATCGCAGCAGTAAACAAAAGGAAACTTGCAATGACAAGACTTATAACAAAAGAGCTCCATAGGGACTGCATTAGGAACAAGTTCCGGCTTCCTCAATAAAATCTAATGACCAAAAGCCATGATCTGAAAAAGAACACTGCGGGACGAACTCAAACGAACACAGAGTTATACCTCCTCCGTTGTCGCCAACGGTAAAGAAGGCCCTTTGATCTCTTCCCAGACAACACCAACAAAGAAAAGAACGATTTTTTCGCCTTCGTCTTCCTCCACGGGCATCTAAGTACCAAAAGGAAGAACACCTACAATGCTTTAGGCCATTTTTTCTAGTTCCTGCGGCATCATGGACACCATTAAAACCCTAAACCCCCTAAGAAAGGCAGAGATAAACATAACAGCGGGATCAAGTTTAGGGGATCTGAGAAGATGGTATTGATTAGCGGGCAGAAGGCCACTCACAAGAGAGATAGCCGCTTCTTCTCAAATGTGGACCATCTTAGGAGGAGACCTAGCGCGCCAAACGCTTGGCACGAAGGAGAAAATGAAAGGAAGGAGAGAGAAAAAGAGGGGCTATTTTACTGGGAATCAAATAGGAAAGAAATGCATTTATATTGGAGTCTCAAAACTAGGCTTCTCCAATTCATTCCAACAGTAGTGCTAAAATTGCAATTAATGGGAGATGATAAAATGGCTTGAAGGAAAGGAAATTTAGGCTAATGAAAATATTTACTTTGATTGATCACATTCTGAAATCAGGAGAGAGAGAGAGAGAGGTGAAATGTGGTCAAAGGCCACGGGAACAGCGAATTCATGCTGGGAAAGGATACGGCCAATAGCACCACTGACTTCCATGAGGAAGGGGGGTCCCATGTTACGCAACACTGTGCAAGAATTGTACTGCAAATTCCTATGGAGAAGAAAATATTTCATTTTTTTAATGGTACTTGTGATTTGAAAGGAAGGAAGAAGTAGGCGGACACTTTGTTCGGGCAATAGTGGGGTAGTTGTGAACTTTCCTTTTTTGGCTATAATGGATGTCTGCAGATGGAGCTTTCAAAGATTGGTAATTTTTTCTCCTTGACGCCAACGTCGGTGATGACTCCCAACAAAGGGTAGCTTCATTTACTGTTTAGTATAAAGCATGCAATGCAAGTCACACACACATACAGGGAGACTTTGTGTTCAAGCAAATTTTTGCATCAAAAGCTCAACGCGCATCCCCAGCTTTTGTTTCTCTTGATAATGAAGGGTTATATATATATTTGGTAACTGAATTCTTTTCCTACCAAATATTCTATATATATATATATATATATGTGTGTGTGTGTGTGTGTGTGTTACTGTGTATATATATTTTAAACATTCTTGGTAACTGAATTGCTTTCCCACCAAATACAACTGTGGAGAGAAAAAAAGACTGAGGAAAAAAAGAAAGAAATGAAGGATGTGATCACTATTTAAAAGAGAGTAAATTTGGACAAGAAATGTACAAATCAAGTGCAAATATTAGCAAGAGATTATATAGTTACCAAACTAGCACACGAGTCTCTCTATCTATATATATATTGATCTCATGCATGAATTGTAATAATATTGCTCTTTATATACTTTAAAATTTAAATTACACTTATGCTATCAAAAAATAATGAGTCAACAAGTTTGAGATGGATTGGATATGATTTTTATATATAAAGAGAGAGAGTCATTGGATCCTCTCAAGTAATGATACTCATGTTCAATTATTATTTTTCGAGAGCATGATTATAATAATATTGTTTTTCATCTTTTTTTAGAATTCTTATATTTTTTAAATTATTCTTATGCCATAAAAAATACGAGTAGATGAGTTGGCATGTCAGAAGTGGTATGATCCAGTTTATATATATAATATATATATATATATATGTGTGTGTGTGTGTGCGCGCGTGCGTGCATGCATGTGATTAACTTCGGTCAAATTTCGTTTAGGAGCTTGCAACACGAAAATGGCGTTACTATACATTATTGTGTTCAGGAGAAACTATCATTTGGGATCACGAGAACGTGCACTGGGATGGTTTTTAAAGAACGAGTTTTTAGTGTAAGAGTTCAACCTTTGTATAAAGTTAGCCGTAGCCAAAATCAAGACCAGGATTTGAGAGCCTCATCCCGTGCTAGAGCCAAGAGGCATTCGCTAACCAAAATCAAATCTTCATATGTCACTTTTATTTGAATGTCTGAAATATGCATTTGTTAGCAATTTTTGAAAATAAAGCCAGCCGAGCCCTTCCCTCAGCTGATCACTTGAGGAAAGCTAAGGCCCAAAGCACGACTGAACCGGATGATTTTGCGACGGTTCGCTCACTAGTGAGTCAACTGGTCCTAGAATTGGCTTGCTTTTCAATGAAATTGGGTCCTTAAATGGCTTCACAATGGGACATATGTTGGAATGTGGCCATTCTCGGTAACTCAGCAAAGCTGTTACCATTGTTTTCGGTTTCAGAAAAGATCACATTAAACAGAAAATATTATCGGAAATCACGGTAACGATCCAGATAAGGCTCCTGAAGAAGAAAACCCAGAGGAATAATTGGGGAAAAGAGAGGAGCTTGCACTGCTCTATAAATACAAAGCACTGCGTAGAGAAAAACACTCTAATAAATATAGAGATTTCTCCCGAAGAGATCTGTTGTGAGGAAACCTCAAACACAAAAAGGAACATATTCACCTTCTCCTGCAGGCATACCAAGAAGAGCTCGACGATAGACAACCAAAGGCTCGGAATCAGGCAAACAAAAATCCTATATTTTGTATCAGGGCTTCGTTGTTGACCCTACAAAAAAAAAGGTATGTGTTACTATTCTGAAGAAAAAAAAGGAGGGAAGGAGAAGAAAAGAAAAGAGAGAGAGAGAGAAGATAAGGCAGGAAGGCCGAAAGGTCGTAGGCCAAAACTAGCCGCGAAAGGCAGAAAGGCCACAAGCTAGAAGGAGGCAAAAAGCCGCGAAAAGCGGCAACAAGCCGCGAAAGGTCAAAATTACAGTTTTACCTTTGGTATTTTTTTTGAAAAATGTTAAAGACAGAAATTTTTGGGAAAATTAAAAGTTTATCACAAGTTGCTTATGAGTTATTTTTAACTCATTTTTCTGATATTATGCATCGTTGTAACAAGATTCCTGCTATGTGTGTTTGTTGCTTATTGTTTGTTTCCTTTTTAGATCGTCTAATTGTTATAATTGTCAAACACATAAAAATAAATTCAAGAATATGTGTGTCGGAATTGGCAAAAACCAAAAAACAAAATGGTCTAAACTTCCAAACATGGAAGAGAAGAATCCCACTTGCTCTAACACTTGAAGGTGTTGAGTATGTATTGAAGGAAACTGTGCGTCCGCCACCACCAGACGCAACTAAGCAACATATAGAAATATATAAAACATTTCTAAAAGATGACACAATAGCAAGGACAGTCATGTTGACATACATAAAGAATGACTTAATTAGGGTTTTTGAAGAATACGAGACCGCAAAAGAGTTGTTTGACTCAATAACAGATGACACAACTACCAAATTACATGTACAGTTGCTACTACAGAAGTACAAACTCTTTGAAAATGAAAGAAGGAGATAACGTAGTAAAACATATAAATCACATCTTGGTAATGATTATAGATCTAGTTGTGGCAAAGTTAGTCATCGTAGAACTTATGCAAATATCAATAATCCTAAACAATCTACCCCCATCATGGAACATGGTCACTACTGCCCTTAGGTTAGGGCCAGAAATTAACCTTTCTGAGTTGCTTCTAAAACTAGTAATAGAGCAAGAACACATGAATAAGAATAAGAAAGAAAAATTGCTAGTGGTACAAGATGAGATTGGGTCTAACTTCAAAACTCACCAAAAGAAAAATAAACCAAATAAAATGTTTGGCAAGAATAACAAGAAGGGTGGTTAAAATTTTAAGAAATCATAGGAAACCGCTTCTTGGGTTAAGTGTTTCAGTAATAGAAAGATGGGACACTAAAAGAGGGATTATCACAACCGAAAAAGTAGAGAAAACAACCCACTATGCGGATAATAAGAGAAGCAGGATATAATTTGTGTGATATCAGAATGTTTGTACATGGACCGCCTGGTGACAGGTTGGTAGATCGACTCCGGAGCTACCAAACACATCTCAAAGATCAAGGAAGGGGCAATGGATCTAAAAGAATACAAACCAGGGGAACATCGAGGGTACATGGGAAACAACACCTTCTTAGATGTTTTGGGTACTGGGTCATTTATAATCTTTGTACAAGGCAAACCGATTGTACTAACTGATGTACATTTATAAGGCGCAATCTGGTCTCGGTCCCTACCTTAGTAAAAAAAGGTTTTGAGGTCAGGTTTATTCCTAGCAAGGTTATTGTGGGAAAACATGTAAGAATATTATTTTCTAGGGAGATTGATGTAGAGCATGAATTGTTTTAAATGATAATGAAATTGGAAATTCTTCTGCTTATATTGACTATGCCTTTAATGTTAATGTGAATGTGTGGCATAAACACCTTGAGCATATAAGTCTGGAAAAGTTGAGGAAATTATCCAACTTTGACTTACTACTTGAATTTGAGGAAAATACTTTCAACAAGTGTGAAGCTTTTATAAAAGGAAAATTGACAAGAAAAGTTTTTCCTAGAGAGACAACAAGGGCAACAACCCTGTTGGAAGTCATTCACACAGATTTATGTGGACCATTTAGAGTAAGGTCAAATCATGAAAATGTTTATTTTATAACCTTTATCGATGATTACTCTAGATATACGTATTTATATCTTTTGGCACATAAATTTGATACACTATAAGCATTTAAAGAATATAAGCAAGAAGTGAAAAACCAACTAAAGCATTCAATCAAAGTCTTAAGATCATATAGAGGTGGTGAATATATCTCTGCAGAATTTCTTAAATTTTGTAAAGACTTTGATATTGCAAAGCAAAATACAATGCCTAAGACACCTCAACAAAATGGTGTAGCTGAGAGATATAACAAAACCTTGTTGAATATAACAAGGTCAATGTTGATCGATATCTCTCTACGAAGGATACTTTAGAAAGAAACAGTAAGTACATCAGTTTACATACTCAATAGAGTACCATGTAAAGTTGTACTCACTACACTATATGAGATGTGGTTTGGAAGAAAACTCAACCTAGGTCATCTCAAGAGGTGGGGATCTATTGCATATGTAAAGATCCTTCATCAGTCTAGATACAAACTAGACAGTAGGTCCTTAAGGTGTATATTCATTAGGTATCCTAAAGGTTCAAAAGGATATCGATTTTATCATAAGGACCACAGACTGATAGAAAGCAGAGATGTTGAATTCTTAGAAGATACTAAGAATGACATATTGGAAAACAATGATAAATGTACTGATAATCTAGTAGACCTAGATCAATCATCATTTGAACCCATAGAAGATCTTCTTCAAACAATAGAAACATTAAGTGGATATAAAAGGCCTAGGGCCACTCCGTCCTACTTAAAAGATTATCATACTTATCTTATAGAAGAAGTGTGTAATTCAATGGATTTAGATGAGTTGACTGATAACTTAACTTATCAGCAACGTATGAACTCATCGGAAGCATCAGATTGGGGGAAAGCCATGGATGAGGAAATTGAATCCATTGAGAAAAACCAAGTCTAGGAATTGGCAGATTTTCCAAAAAGAAGGAAAGTCATAGGCTGTAAATAGGTTCTGAAAAAGAAATACAAGGTTGATGGTTTAATCAACAAGTTTAAAGCGAGGTTGGTTGCAAAGGGTTTTTTGCAAAAAGAGGAGATAAATTATGTTGAAACATATTCTCTAGTTGCGAAATTTGCATCCATAAGAATAATCCTAGCAATATATTCATATTATGATTTGGATTTATATCAATTAGATGTAAAGACAATATTTCTAAACAAAGATTTAGATAAAATCATATACATGCAGCAACCTGAAGGATTTATAATTGAAGGCCAAGAAGATAAAGTATATAGGTTAAGAAAATCCCTGTATGGCCTAAAATAGTCACCTCGCCAATGGTATTTGACATTTCAAAATGTTATTATAGAACTTGGGTTTGTGACTAATAAACTTGATCATTGTGTATATGTTTAGAACAGTGGAAGCCACTTTGTCATCTTATCATTATATGTAGATAACATATTGTTGACTGGGAATGACAACGAGATAGTTGTCAAAACCAAGTCATGGTTAAACTCAAAGTTCGAAATGAAGAATATGGGGGAAGCATCCTATATCCTAGGTATAAAGATCTCTCGAGATAGAGAATCTAGACTCTTATGCCTGAGTTAGGAGAGAGATATAGACTATATCCTCAAGAAGTTCAAAATGGGTGAATGCAAGTCTACTGGTACACCTGTTGCAAAAGGGGTTAAACTAAGTAAGGCTGATCATCCCGGTGAAGGAGACGATAAGCCTAACGTTTCTTATGCACAAGCTTGCACTGCTCTATAAATATAGAGCAATGCATATAGAAAAACACTCTGAGAAATATACAGATTTTTCCCGAAGAGATCCGCTGTGAGGAAACCTCAAACACAAAAAGGAACATATTCATCTTTTGCTGCAGGCGTACGAAGAAGACCTCGACGGCAGACAACCAGAAGCTCGGAATCAGGCAGAATCATGCAAGCAAAAATCCTACAACTAAAACCAAAACAAATCCAGTCTGTTCATATACATCAAATGGGATTGGTAACTTGTGTTCTTGATCACAATTGAGCTTAGCTTGTGTCATTATTTAACTCCGCACTTATGAGGACTCATTACCCTTCTTTTAAACAAAAGTTGATGGTGATAGTAACACTTGTCGTAAAGAATGATGACTCAATTCTTATGGCACTTGGAAGAATATGTTGGTGTGAGTTAGATGTGATGCGGGCATGCTAGAGAACTTTAAGAAAAGGATGGATAAGGTTTTAGATGATGAAGTGAGTTCCCGAGAGTCACATTGAGCATATTTTAGTTATCGTTAATATCGCATTTTCAAGCAAGAAAAGCCGATAGAACGAGACAAGCAAGGCATAATATCATCACGCAAGGCATAGTATCGTCACCTTGAAGGTAACCTCTGGACATAAGTAAGCTAAGTTACTCGTAAGAAAACACGGAACAACTATATTGAGAATAAAAGAAATTGTGATATGATTGATTCAATCATTTGCTTCAATATTACAATTGCTATATAGACTCCTCAAGGCGACAACAATTATCGTGAGCCTAAACTAATGTCTCTCCTTTTTGGACTTTTGAGCGCTTCCCACGTACTCTTGATTTTGTAACGTCAACAAACTCGTAGATCTTTCCTTTTGGTAGAATAGGAGGAGGAAGCCATATGCCCTAGCTATTGAACTCATGTCCTTCAACTTGTGAATCAACCCTTCACCGGATGAACTATCGCTCATCGTGCACACTCAAAGATTATATTTTTTTAGTGTGAAATAATGCAAAGTTTTAGCCTTCTTAACACCGAATTGCCAACAGAAAAAGAAAGAATATTTGACATGGGATCTTAAGGTATGTATTTTTTGAGCTCAAATTTGTCCTTACAAAATATGAGCATAGATAGTGCCAACAAGTTATTAGCCTTTTTAGGATCTTTTAGTAAAGCAATATTTTCTTTTGTCTTGAAAGTTTTTGGATTATCACTGCTTATTCCATAACGAGCAATAGCTCACCTTCTCTCCACGGAGTGTCCTTTGTATTTTCTTCTTAAATGAAGTTTCTATTTTTGACAGAAAAAAACAATAGCTCACCAAGCTTGGGGTTTGTTCACGAGTTAAAGGTTATGAGTTTGATTCTCAGGGATGCATCAGGTGTTGGCTTCCTCATCATACCGAAGGAAAAAAAAAGGACAAACTTATTAGAAACTATCGAAGAGAATAAATTGAAGACACTACAAAAGAAGTATTCCAATTCAATAATCTTTTTTTTTTTACAAGAAGAGGCACATGCACCCTCTGAGAGTTGAACTCCCCACCAGCAACAACTGTGTTAGAGCACCCTGACATTGAGCTCGCTCTCTGGGTGCTTCAATAGGCTTTGTAGATGATAGGTTTAGGCTCTCAGAAGGGCTGTTGCCATCTTTTCTTCTTGGTTGTAGGTAATGAAATCAAAACCAAGCCTTTTCCCCAACTAACCGATGTTGACAGAATTTATATATTCTTAGATTACTAGCTACATATATGTTAGTATTTTATTTTCTGTACATTTTGAAAGCCAAAACCAAGTTTTTTCTGCACTAAATGGTGTCGGCTCCTAATCACTATTGAGTGTGATCTTATAATATAATAGCATTTTCAGTACAATAGAGATCATGTTTTATTGTTTGTTTGCGAACATCTTAAAGGCTTTAGGTTGTATTGCATTAAAATTATCAAAAAAGGATTCACGTCTTTCTTCAAGCAATTTTTAACCTTTCTTAGCTATGTTTTTTTGTTTTTAAGATTTAAATTTCAACCATTGATCTCACCGATTAAATGATTGAGATTTAAAAACATATTTAAGTAAGAATTGATGTGCACATGTGTGCGTGAGAGAAAAGTGGATCTTGCCCATCTCACTCACGTTCATCTATTGTTTTTGAATAGTAATTTAATTTTTTTAAAAATTTTGAAAAATATAAAAAACATATCACCCAAAAGCAGCGGATGAACCTGAGTGAAGAGCCTAATAAAGATCCAAACACTATATATATTTATTTATTTTGTAATCTTTTTGACACATACATACATCCTTCACTCTTGAGAAGAGCATGGTGGACTCGTGTGTAATAAAAATAATTTATATATATATATATATATATATATATATATATATATATATATTCAAATATCTTTCGAACTTTGTACATGACAAGCATGGTGGACTCGTGTGTAATAAAAATATTTTTTATATATATTCAAATATCCTTCGAATTTTGTACATGACAAGGATAGGCATGAGCATGCGTGTTGGTAGGATATATTTTTCATTTTTAGAAAAAATTATATATAACCCCTTGGGTAGAGGGCCGAATTCCAAGTTAAATACCCAAGCATGCATCTTGAAAGGTCATGAGTTCGATACCCGAGGATAAGTCTGGCTTCAGCCTCCCCATTGTACCACCGGAAAACACGTTTATCCTGCACCAAAGGGAGTTGACTATGCCGTTCTTACCGTCGTTGAGTTCCGTCTTCCGTCGTGTTAGTATTTAACACCAAAAGGAATAACAATGTTCTTTTTTTGACAGAACAATATCATGTTAGCAATGATCACAGACTCACATGTAACTCCTTAGAATGAGAGAGAACAGCTTACTAGCATCAATTGGTACAGTTAATTTTCTCATCACCTCTCACACACACACACACGAATGCATTACTTTTGCAGTCTAGATTCTTGAAATTTAATTTTTTGATGCAGTAGAATCTTATGGCGTTTATTTTTGCACTGCTTCTATTGTATCCAACGCTGCTTCTATGAATTGCGTTTTTTTTGTCTAATGCCCGACTATTTGAACTTACGGTAGCCAAACTTGGACTAGAAGTTTGAGTTCCACTCAAGATAACCTGAAGCAGGCTCAAGAAACGGTGGTGCAAACTCCAAGTCCACAACAGCAAAACAGTAAAGTTTTGCAACAAGATAGGCATATCATGCATCAGTTTGGACAAGCAAAAAGCATTCCGACCTACCATGATGATTTTAGAAATGGATTCCCTACAGATGGTTTATCATTGGTGTTGGTCAAAGGGTGGGGAAATGCTGAAAAGGATGATACTGAGACAGTTGCAGCAGAAGACTGTCTAGAGGATAAAACATCAAAAGATTTGACAGCCATGACTGAAGTAGTGAACCCTAAACGTAATCAAGCCTCAACAATTCTAGTTCCATGTATTACAGATGCCTGTAGCACAGAGGCAAAAGCGGAGTTGGAGGGAGCTTCACTGCTATCATCAGTACGAAAAAGAAACGCTGAGGATGGAAGAAGTACTCAATTTTGGTATAACAAGGGCATGGTGCATCAAGACTAACGAAGCGTCAGAAATGGTTGCTCTCACAAGTTTATGGATCTTCGTTGCCTTCCCAATGGAGGTACAGCATGTCTTGATTCAAGCTCAGAGCAACAAAATAGTCAGGCATCATCATGTAAGAGAATTTTTAATTAAAACTTAGTGGTGAAACCATTGGCTTGTCCCCTTAATGAGTACGTTAGGGGATGCATGTGCAATAGTTTTTTGCCACAAAATGTTGCTTGTCGATCTTGCATTATTACTGTCACTCAATGAAGCACATGCCTTATTACTTTTAGCCAAAATGTCACGTGTATGGACACGAGATTGGGACCATGAACCTTTTGGCCTGACTGCTAACATGAGATAGCTAGATGATCAGATTGCACGGTGATGAACCTCTTAGGTTTGAATCTAGAGGTTTCCTTTCAACCATTTGTGGAGTGGAAGGAGTTCAAAGAGTAGGAAAGAGCCCACATGAGGTGCAATGGCAGTGATGAATCCGCTGGTTGTGAGAGGGGAAAACATGCAGTCATTCATTTATGTAAACCTGAAGTGTTTCTGACAAACTAAGACTAGAAGATGCAAGTGATTTTTCCTCTGTTTCTTTTAGAAAGAATCAACTAGTTTTGACTTTTAGAGAAGCAGGTTTTTACTTATGTATGCGGAATGTCTGGTACAGCTTACAAGGTCAGCCAGTGCATATGTCAAGGCTCTCATCTCTCCCATTGAGCTTGGAAGAAACATGATGAGACCCTAACATGTAACCTTGTGGTGACATGACTGTTCATTCACCATGTTTAAAGTTCTTTGGGTCAAAATTGGATGGTCGGGGGAATGATCAGGTGGATGGAAATTAATGGTTGCACAATACATTTTGCGAAAGAAAAAGAAATATAAATGCTAGATTTTGTCCAACTGGTGATTGTCTTTTTGTTTTCCGGTGTGAGAAGAATCACAAACAGCTTAGTATCTCTAGTATTTAGATTTTGGCATTCGCTGATTTAAGCGTACCATGTCCATGCACATGGTCAGAGCAAAACAGCTGGCACTGTGATTGACTGAAATAGGAAAGGATCTCGCATTGGGGGTTCCAGGTCTCACTTTGCGACGAGGGTATTTCGCATATTTCATAATGTTGTTCCTCCTGCTAACTTTATCGTGTATTATTTTTCGCGCATGATTTTTTATCATGTATTCTGTTGCGATTCTATAGTATAAAGAGCTTTTTGGGAAGAGTTAGATAAGATGATTAAAAAGATTTCACAAAGAGAGATGATTTGTTTAGGAGGAGACTTAAATGAACGTGTCGGTAAAGAGGCATTAGGATATCAAGGGATTCATGGAAACTTTGGTTTTGGGGATATAAATGAGGAACGTAGGGAGATTTTAAATTTTGCTATGGCATTTGATCTCTTTACCGTCAATACAATCTTCAAAAAATGAGATGAACATTTAATTACTTATAAGAGTAGCTTATCACAAACACAAATTGATTACTTTATTTGTAGAAAAAAAGATAGAGTGTATTGTAAAGATTGCAAGGTAATTCTAGGAGAAAGCTTAACCACCCAACATCGACTTTTAGTTATGGATTTACAAATAAAAAAAATAGACAAAGAAGAAAAGAGTGCATCGAGCTATTCGGACTAAATGGTGGAACCTCAAAAGCGAGAAAGAAGATATATTTAAACAGAAATCCTTCAAGGAGATGTTTGGAATTATGTTGGTACACCCTGTGATATGTGGAACAATATGGCTATACATATTAGGAAAGTGGCGAAAGATGCGTTAGGTGTATCTAAAGGAGGTGTATCGGTACAAAAAGAAGCTTGGTAGTGGAGTGAAGTAGTGCAAAATAAAATCAAGACAAAGAGGGCATGTTACAAATTACATTATGCTAAGAAAACAAGTGAAACTTTAGAGGCTTATAAGAAAGCAAAGAAGGAAGCGAAAAAGACCGTGAGTGAAGCAAAAGCTAAAATTTGGGAGGACTTATATAAAAAACTCAACTCAAAAGAGGGTGAAAGAGATATTTTTAAGATAGCTAGGGTTAGAGATAAGAAAACTAAATATCTTAATTATGTTAGATGTATCAGAGATGAGGATGAAAAAATTCTAGTGGCAAATGATGATATAAGAAATAGATGGAAAAATTATTTTTATAATCTTTTTAATGAAAATAAAGATGTTAGTATTAGCTTATGAGAGTTAGCTAAATAAAAAAAGTATATAAACCACAATTTCTACCGATGTATTCAAAAGAATGAAGTCAAAGAGGCTCTTAAACATATGAAGGGTGATAAATCAGTAGGACCATATAATATTCCTATAGAAGTTTGGAAAATACTAGGAGAAATAGGAATCACTTGGCTCACAAGACTATTTAATGAAATATAGAGAAACCAAAAGATGCCTGAGGAATGGAGAGCAAGTACACTTATACCCATATACAAGAACAAGTGAAACATTCAAAATTGTGTGAATTATTGAGGTATCAAGTTAATGAGTCATACTATGAAATTATGAGAAAAAATTATCGAATGTAGGTTAAGACAAGTATCAAGTACAACAGAGAACCAATTTAGATTTATATTAGGCAGATCTACTATTGAAGCGATTCACCTTTTGAGACGTCTTATGAAACATTTTAGAGTAAAAAAAAAAGACCTTCACATGATATTTATTGATCTAAAAAAGGCTTTTGATAGGGTACCGAGGGAGGTTCTTTGGAGAACTTTGGAGAAAAGGGGTATCTCATTGACATACATTAACCTTATAAGAGACAAGTATGATAGTGTAAAAACATGTGTGAGGACTCATGAAGGAATGACAACTTCTTTGAAGTTAATATTGGGTTACATCAAGGATCAACTTTAAGTCCATATTTATAATGGTGATGGATGAATTAACAAAACATATTCAAGATGAAGTACCTTGGTGTATGTTATTTGCATATGACATTGTATTAGTGGAGTCTAAGGAAAAAGTTAATAGAAAATTGGAACTATGGAGAGAAACATTAGAAAGCAAAGGCAGAACAAAGACAGAATATATGGAATGTAAGTTTGATCATTTGATTACCTCAGAGGACATAGAAATTAAAATTAGCACACGTTGCATTCCTCAAAAGGAAAGTTTTAAATACCTAGGGTCACCTTTTCACTTTTTTACTGCTTTTGCCAATGAATCCACGATAATTTGAAATCTCTCGCCAAGAATGGTGAAATGGTTATAAATTTTCATCTGTAAGATCCTTTCTGGTAAAGATTTTTTGGTAAGATCCTCACGATGCCTATTATGATGGTTAGAGTCTTCCATGGTGAAACGGTTAGAACCTTTCTGGTAACATGACGTCTCATGGTTTTCCATTGGCTTGTTTATTTCTGCAGGCGAATCGGCCTATATCCTTTCTCATATGATAAAGATTTTTTGGCGCTATCAGTTTTAGGACCGAGAGTTATGATGTCTACTGTCAATTTTACGTGACAATTTATATATGAGCAACGTGTCTACCTTCACTCTTTACTTTTAACAAGTCTCATCTTCATTGATGAGTTTGGTTCATATTAGCTTGAATTCTATTTCTATCATTTATTTCAAGTTAGATATCCACTGGTCCTGAATCCCGCCAAGTTATTGGACCGGCATCTCCATTGCAAATAAAAAATTTCACGCTCTGTCAGCATCTGCAAGATGTTCACTCGCGTCTCACATCCATGGTCTTGAGCCTTCCAGCTGTTGCTGCTGAAGTTCTATCTCCCTCATTGGGTGTCATATATGAAATTGCTTGTGATTCTTTGACATCATTATTTCAAGCCACGGTATATCGTCTCGAGAGCTGCATCTTGCAGATTCATGATCAGAATTTTGGGGAACAGGGTGTGGACTCTGCAGTGGATAATTCAACATCGAGTTACATGGATGAATTGCAAAAGGCCATAATTCATTTCAGAACCGAGTTTCTGTCTAGATTACTGCCTTCATCTCTGTCAAATGCCTCTGGTACTACTACAGAAACAATTTGTAACAGGCTCATCAGAAGAATGGCTTCTAGAGTTCTTTTATTCTGCAGGCACGCTGCACTTGTAAGGCCTCTTTCGGAGTCAGGCAAACTGAGAATGGCAAAGGACATGGCAGAGTTGGAGCTGGTGGTAGACCAAAACTTGTTCCCAGTTGAACAGCTTGGTGCACCATATCGGGCTCTTCGGGCTTTCCGGCCCTTGATATTTTTAGAAACATCCCAGATGTTTGCATCACCACTTCTACAAGACCTACCTCCAAGTGTGATTCATCACCTTTATTCTCCAGGTCAGGATGCTTTGCAGTCCCCAATGCAGAGAAACAAGCTTACCCTTCTCAATATTCACTATTGTTGGATTCACAAGGTGAGGATCAGATATGGAAAGGAATCAAGGCCACTCTGGATGATTATGCTGCAAATGTTCGGAGTAAAGGAGAAAAAGAATTCAGCCCCGTCTACCCTGTTATGCTCCAAATAGGTGCATCCTTAGCCGGAACTGCGCCTTCACGTGGAGGTTGAGAGGATTCTATCGTATACTATCGACAATTCAGAGTATAAACTGTCAGCGGCATGATGTTGCAAGTGATGGATGCCATGAGTACAACGTAGTTTAGTCTACACTAATCATAGCCTAAGAAATGGACTCTATCAATAGCACATATATCATATTCTTTGGTTGATTTGTGTCTTATCCCTGTTGTCCTTGACCTTGTTCTTTCTGTCAATCTACGTTTCGCCGCCTTAAAATGCATCCAGTAATTGCATTTCGTATTTGACTTTTCTTTTGCTGGTTTTTATATTTTTATCTCCTTGACGATCAATAATGTTTGGATGGCTTGTCTCAAAAATTTTATGTGTTTTATGTGGACTTTGGTGTGTTCGAGGAACTGAGGTTCCTCTGTCCCACCATTTTGCTTAGTAATTAATTCATTCTCACCGATAATCAGGAAAAGCAGACTGACATAATTTTAACTTTGTTTTCTTTTTATGACTAGGAACCCCCTTCAAGGTGAACCCGGGCAGGTACACGACCATATGCCTGGTGTTCACCTCCACCTAAGAAGCTCATTTGCATAAGCATGTGCAAGACGGCACCATTGCTTGGTTTTGAATAAGATGGGTGCTCTCTCAGGCATGATCATCTTGAGAGGCATTGTTGAAGCTCTTTGTTGAGTGCTAATGCTAGAATTTGTTTCGGTGAGATCAAATGTGTTTCGAAAAGAGCAGGTAACAAGAGCAACTGCATGTCATGCTTAATCAATCATCCAAGGCTAAAGCGATAGATTGGAGATAGAAAGAAAGGGGAAGGAGAAACATAGTTCTATGATCAAAGATCAATCTTCCCACACCATTGTTGTCACTCTTACCGGCTTCAATTTCTACTCAGTGTGTCCACTGCTTGCCCAGTAGCATGAATCTCAGTGTCACTTTCCTGCTTTTATCACTAAGCTACCAACTATCACAGCAGTAAGAACTTTAAAGCTGTGGATGCTTGAAGCAAGGACCTAAAGCCTTGGCGGAGGGCAGTCTTTTCCTAGCTATATAAACTGGGGATACTTCTAATGAGGGCCTGATCCTCGAGAAACCCTTGCACCAATTATTTATAAGAGTCGCACCAAATATTGATGAACAACCCAATGAATTTTCGTCAAACTAAGCCGATCAGCTTTCTATCACTCACTAATAAAGGCTACATGAGAATGCACATCCAGAACAGAGCCAATTATATCATAATTTTTCGTCTCTCTCGAACAAAAGTTGAAAGCCCTCTCCACTGTATGTATGACAGGGAAGTAATTGGATTGGATTTAGTTGCGGATGGTGGTAGGTGAAACCCAAACAAAATCCAAAACTACACAATCACCCCAATAGAGTTATTATCCATCAGATCAGATGGATCTGAGAACTCTAAATCCAAATTTGCTCTGTTTATTGACCGGACTTGATTTCAGATACTGAATCCGATCAATTTGAACGGGATATATGTTACCTGTCAACATCCAGCTATACCCCAAAATCATCCCTTGCATCAAAATGTAAACCCAGACACCAAAGTTTGCTAAATAAATGAAATGCATTAGCGAAATTGACTCAGAAAACTATGTTGGTCCAAAGTGGACATGAAACTTTGTTTGGGTTCTTCATGCTTGCCATGGTCTAGTTCAAGTTCATCCATGACACAAAAGATCTGTTTCATTAATCTTTACAAGCTGAACAGTCCTGTGGTTCAGCTTGACTCCTCTAAGCTTGTTTTGCTCGTCGATATCAGTTTGCACTCTGTTTATGTTCGGCTCAGCTGAAACTAACTAGAAAGCTAAACATGGATAAGATTTTGAGTTGAAGAATGAGCCATTAGTAACCCATGTTCGGTTCATTGGGTTCCTTTACAAATTCTACTTAGGATCTTTATTACCTTTCACCTTTTTGTGCTTGTGTGGGCACCATAGTTCAAAACCGTAAAAAATGGATTGATCCAAGCTACCGGATCCAGTACCACTCCTTGAAGAGGTAAGTAAGAGTCGAGATATAAAATCCACGCTGAGGACTCTGATTGGTGCACCCGTGGTATGGCCCAGACCGTGTCAAGTACTTGGGCCCATTCTCTGGCGAGCCCCAAGCTACTTGACTGGTGAGTTTCCTGGTGATTATGGTTGGGACACTGCTGGGCTTTCTGCTGACCCAGAGACCTTTGCCAGGAACCGTGAGCTCGAGGTCATCCACTCTAGGTGGGCCATGCTTGGAGCCTTGGGATGTGTCTTCCCAGAGCTCTTGGCCCGCAACGGTGTTAAATTTGGTGAGGCTGTGTGGTTCAAGGCTGGAGCCCAGATCTTCAGTGAGGGTGGGCTTGACTACTTGGGTAACCCAAGCTTGATCCACGCCCAGAGCATCCTTGCCATTTGGGCCACCCAGGTTATCTTGATGGGCGCTGTTGAGGGTTATCGTATTGCCGGTGGGCCCCTCGGAGAGGTCACTGACCCACTCTACCCTGGTGGTAGCTTTGACCCATTGGGCCTTGCTGATGACCCAGAGGCTTTTGCTGAGCTTAAGGTGAAGGAGCTCAAGAATGGCAGGTTGGCCATGTTCTCAATGTTTGGTTTCTTTGTTCAGGCCATTGTGACTGGAAAGGGTCCCATTGAGAACCTTGCTGACCACCTTGCTGACCCAGTCAACAACAATGCTTGGGCCTATGCCACCAACTTTATTAAAAAAATTAAATTTTAATAAAATAAAAAAACTGCCAAAACCGGAACCAAACCGGGTGAGTTCCGATTCTTGGCCTAGTTCGATTCCGATTGGAACCACCAGACTGGTTAGTGATGGGCTATGTTTAGGTAAAAGTTTATGCGAAAAATAGGTCAATTATAAGACCCAGATATGGTCTTGTTTGCAGAAAAAAGTCCAATCACCTGATGTCATGATCCTCCTTAATCTCATAAACTCAGTCTGCCCAACACTCTTGTGAGTAGACATGGCCGATTCTTAACTGGTTTGGTGGTTTCGATTGGAACCGAACCGTGCTAGGAACCGCATGAACCCCTTCAACTGGAAAGCACCCAGTTTGGTTCCATTTTTAAAAAAAATTATAATGTTTAAACTATTTTAGTAAAATTATTAGTTTTCGACTCTAACCGGAACCATCCTGACCAATTTGGGTTCCGGTTCCAGGTTCTAGGCTAACTGGAACGGGACATTTCTACTTGGGAGATTCTTAATTCATTGGAGACCGAGCTTGTTTCCGGGCATCGTTTCTTTTGTACTTTTGATGTAATTTCTCGAGCCTCCAACGATTCATAAGAAGCTCAGAGCCTCCAACCATTCATAAGAAACTCAAACGAGTTGAAAGAAAGAGCTCAGATAGAATATCTTTCAGAGTTTTTTCTTGCAGTAGCATCCGGAGTTTAAGGAGTTGAAATATTTTTTTCATTATGATCAAGCCATATTACTAATTCATCGATCCAAAAATTAAGTCTTTATAGTTTAATTCATCAATCCAAAAATTAAGTCTTTATAGTTTATGGTATTGTTTTCTGATTACCTAAGAATGTAAAGCTAATTGCATAACAGATTTAGCACTTAGAGCAGTAGGTCACATGGCTAGAGGACTTGACTCACAAGTTGTCTGTCATAAGTTCGATACTCAAATAGTCTAGTAGAGTTTAGCATGAGAGGCTGTCTAGCAACTCTCTCTCTCTCTCATATATATATATATAGATAGATAGATAGAGAGAGAGAGAGAGAGAGAGAGAGAGAGAGAGAGAGATGGCAACACCTTATTGCCATAAGAAAATTTCTGAAAATGAATTATACCTTCGAAGTGTTTTACCAGTTTCGCTTAATAATGGTGAAAACCTATTGCCAGATAGACTTTTCAGTTGCCTCTATCCTTTTAATTACACGATTTCTGATTAACTGCTCTGAGGAAAAGTTGAAAATCTTTTCAAGATTTAGAGCATGATTTCAAGTTGGATCAAAGATCTTCATTCGACTGCTGAGAAGCTTAGGATGAGAACTGGCTAACCCATTCAAAAGACTAATAGCCAATTAACCAACTCAGCTACTCAAATGTGGGAGCCGGTCCACGTGAGAGAGATTGCTGATTCATTTCACCATTTTTCATCTAATAAAACATGCACATACGAAACAAACAATAAACAAAGGAAATATATTGTGTAATGTTTTTAAGGCGTGTGATGTTTCACACTTTCTTTTATCGTTGGATTCAACTTTCCGGATGCAAGCGATTCTTGACGAATTTTTTGTAAGATATATTGAAGACCACTTGATTAGTCTTACATGAACATAAGTAAGCTTTAGACATTAATGATGTTAACAAAATAATAATTACTTACTATTCTTACATGAACATAAGTAAGCTTCAATGTAAGATATATTGAAGACCGCTTGACTAGCCTTGAAACTTGTGTATAAAACTTAGACTATCTCGATATGATGAAACTTGTTCTATATGCTTCATCTCATTTGCATACCATAGCACACTCTCATATCACCTTGTCAAAAAGTTCGTTGCACTCATCTATTTAAAGACGGTGAAGAGGCTTGTTCAAGAGCCATCTCAATATTTGTGCTATGTCGATGTGAGTCATCTTTATATGTGTACGAACACCTCAATATTTGTGATATGCTCAAGAGTTAGAACTCTTGGATAAATCTAAATTTTTAAATACAATAATAATAGTAAAGAGGACCAAGAAATGCAACAAAGGCCAGCCAAAGGGGAAACACTTTTCTTTCACCAAGCTGCACTTTATTATTTATTATTTAGGCTGTCAACATTCTTTCCTTCATCGGTTATAAGAACTTAAGAGCCTCTTTACATCGACTTCGCCGGAGAATCGGTATTTGTGGTGCCACGACGCAAACGGCAAACTCATCTTCCTAGAAAATAATTGGTTCTAAGGAACATGAAGTTTCAAGGAACAATAATGACCATGGAACTTTGTGTCTGTTCAAGGAGTTTTAGACACAAGTTTCACAAAGCTCCATAACAACAGGTTCTTTCAAGTTTTATGATCACAACATTGCCCAAGAGTCCAAATGGTAATAAAGAGAAGTTACTACTAAGGAAAGACTTTCACTACGTCCAATAATAACTGATATTGTGGAAAAGTGAAAGCAGCAAGAGTGAGCTCCGAGCTTCCTACTTTTAAAGCGCTGTTAGATTTAACAATGTCAGGTTTGCTTCTCATATAACGTTTGACTTTGTTAGATCAAGTAATGCTGGTTCTAGCTAGCACATACTAGAACTAGGTTCCAGTCGTTCCCGATATCGCTTGACTGCATCAATGCTCGGTTTTCCGGCAAGTCTCTCAAATATCGACCTCAGTCACCCGCAAGTGGATCATAGGAATACTAAACCCCCTAGAGGACCAAGACTTTATGGTACATTTGTAGGTGAATTCAAACACACACATAAGGAGTCACCTCTCCTAGCTAAGAGTTTTCACTCAAAAGAACCTTCAAGTTGAAGGTCTAGGACATTATATTTTGCAGGGGATCTGTGTGAACCCAGAGAGAGAGAGAGAGAGAGAGTTCAAGCACCTATTGTGGCTTATGAATTTTGGTTTTCTCAAGGACTCCAAAGGGTCCTCTATGAGTTTGGTTCGGGTCAAATCCGATTCATTAACATGACCTCATCCGAATTCTGAAGTCCCTGTTGTACTCTCTGATGACAGACCGCCACTGGTCTCCAAAAGAGAAGTAAAAAGATGAGGCCCTGCAACACCCAGATGGGTAAGCAATCCCCATCTTCCGGGAGAAGCATGGTCATCGTGCAGCACCGCATCTATATGCTCTGTAGAAGGAATTGACTACAGGCTGGAGAAGAAAGGGAAAGGGGATCATGCAGTGCATGGCATGCAGCAGGCTGGTTGCCTTACCTGCTGCATCTCCGGAGAGTACGGATGGAATCAGAAGCTTTTGGTCTCCTCCGTTTCCTCTTGAGAGCTCCAAGTGGCGTTGCCACCATCAACTCGCCCTCCGCTGCGTCGCCGAGGTGCTTTCTCTTAGTTTCATCAACAACCACTCGCTTTCCTTCTCTTTCGAAGCTCATGCCGTTCCCCAGCAGCAACATGTACGTCCCGAAGAGTCGCCGACCAGAGCTGCGAAGAGCAGCGGCTGCCTAAAAATGCCCCCGAGCTCTCCACGGCCTCTGTTTCTAACGAAGAGATTGTAGTGGAAGCTTGGAACATCGTCAATGATAGTTTTATGAATTCCGGGAGGAGCAATTGGACCCCTCAAAAGTGGAGGGTAATTTGTTCTCAATCCTTGTTGTGTTTTGGTTTATCTTAGGGGCATTGCAATGGTTTCGTTGCATGGTACCATTGATGAAAGGCAATTGGTTTTCATCATTATTGTGAATTTTGGTTATCTTGGGCTTCGGAATGGGTCGATTGCATGTATCCGTTGATGGAGGGTAGTTTGTCTTTGTACTTCTTGTCGATTTTGGTTATCCTAGGGACGTTTGGATTTGTTTGTAGCAAGTATTTGTTGATGGCGAGAGTCGTTATTAAATTGTAGAGATGCCATGAAATGGTTATTTTGTTTGCTGGAACTCGTCTTAAAGCTTATTCATAATATAATACAACACTAACTTTAAAGAAATTTATCATTCCTACATGTGCACCATCGTACGGATCTCTTTAGATTTATGTATAACATTGATATATGTCACAAAGAATATCTCTTGGCACATTAGCGTAAGCTTTTTCTAGACAAATAAATACAATGTGAAGGTTCTTATTTTTTATTTTAAAATGCCCCCTATGACATCTCACTCGGTAAATAGTCTCAATAGTAGATCTTTCTAACATAAATCCAAATTGATTATATGTTGTACTTATACTTGTCTCAACCTACGTTTAATAATTCTTTTCCATAATTTTATGATATGGCTCTAACTTGATACCTCGATAAAGTATGAATATATATCTTGTTCTTATACATGAGTATAATTGTACTCTTCCTCCATTCTTGAATCATCTTTTGATTTCTTAATATTTCATTAAATAACCTTGTAAGCCAAGTGGTCCCAAGCCCGAATAAAGGAAGGTTGTGTTAGGCTTCCGACAACCTATCATAAAATTTTGTCGGACTTATCTACTATTGATTCTATAAATTATGATAGGGCTCTGTAGAAACAAAGAATCCATGTAGTTGAGCGCATCTAGTATGGGAAAAGGTTTACTTGTTGTTGTAATCTTGTAAGTCAAGTGATACCCTTTTTGCCTCGAATTTTTTATACTTCTATAGGGATATTGTTTGGTCTGACAAATTTAACGACCTTCATAAGTTTAAGAGCCTATTTGACTGCATTCATTTGAATATGTCAAGAAATTATAGTTTATATACTCTTCATTAATTGGTTAGCTCTCATAAGCTAATACTAACACCTATATTTTCATTAAAAAAGCTTTTGAAAATAATTTTTCATCAATTTTTATATCATTACTTGCCATTAGAATCTTTTCATCATCATCTTTGATGCATCTAACAAATGTAAGATCCTTAGTTTTATTTTATCTTGCCTTAGTTATCCCAAAAATATATGTTGCACCTTCTTTTAAATTGAGTTTTTATAAATCTTCTGAATTTTGTCTTTTACTTCACTAACAACTTTTTTGGCTTCTTTCTTTGCTTTCTTATAAGCTTTTCAAGTTTCTTGTTGGTATAATACAATTTGTAACATTATCCTCTTCGCCTTAATTTTATCTCACACCACTTCACTCCATTACCAAGTTTCCTTTTGTACTGGTATGCCTCCCTTACATTCACTTAATATATCTTTTGCTACTTTCCTATTATGCTTGGCCATATTATTCCACATATTGAAAGGTGTACCAACATAATTCCAAGCATTCCCTTAAGAATTTTATGCTTAAATATGTCTTCTTTCTTATTTTTTAGGTTTCACCATTTAGTCCGAGTAGCTTGTGCTCTTTGTCCATAACTAAAAATCGATATTGGATAGTTAAGCATTCTAAAACTACCTTGCAATCCTTACAAGACAATCTATCTTTTCTTTTGTAGGCAAAATAATCAATTTGTATTTGTGACAAGCCACTCTCTTAAGTAATTAAATGTTCATCTTGTTTTCTAAAAATTATATTGGCTATAAAGAGATTATATGTTATAGCAAAATTTAAAATTTGTTTACCTTCCTCATCGAAATCTCTCAAAGTCATAGTTTCAATGAATAATTTGATATCCTAATGCCTCTATACCTGCATGTCTAATCATTTTTCTTTGCGAAATTCTTTCAACTGACTTATCTAATTCTTTTGTATGCTATCTTTTAGTACTACTTAATATAGATAAGTACAAACTATATTCAAAAGCCTCTACTCTTAACACTCTTCTAAGTACCTTTTGGCAGTTTTTTCACTGAGCTTTTTTTTTGTTATGATGGGGACCGATCCTTAAGCATACATACTTGCACATGCATACCCTGAGAATGGAATTCACCACCTATGACGTGGGAGTCATTGACCTGCCAGATGAGATAACATTCTCCTTGCTTCCCGTTGTGGTTTTAACTGCATTTCTCTGAAAAGACATAGGGAAAATCATGGTACTGTAGAAAGAGAATATCACTCTTAATGCTCTTTTCCATATGATGTGATAATTACAAAAACAGTAAGAGTGTGTCTTCGATGGAAGAAGTGAAAAGGAAAATGTTCTTAAAGATATAGAACTGAAACCTCGAGCTAATTTGAGAATGTCATGATATTTTCACATCTTTATTGTCTTAGACAAATAGTTGAAAATATCAGGATATTTCAGAATACCATCAACATTGGTGGTTAGGGAATGACAAGCCCAGCACGTGTCAGAGAAATAAGTCATGCGCAACCATGGCTGTTGAGGTATATATTTGTCTATGAATCTGAGAAACACAAATTAAATTTTGATTTTAGCATGTTGAATGAAACATGAATCTGGAAAAATTGGGATGTCTGTGAACCAACCTAACCATGAGGCTCTATGAATAAATCCCAAAAATCCACCATGCCAACCAGGTGATCCAATGTTGTCTTCGAACAATAGACTGCTCGAAAACCAGTAACTGTTTCAATAATTTTGTCCTGAAGCTATGTCTGAATCATCCGGTTAAGTTATTAAAAGGTGTGACAATGTGGTGGCAAAAACATGTTTCTGATTGGTAAGTCTTGATAACAACGAAAATGACTGAATTTCCTTCTGTGTGGATCACAAATTCAAGACCAAGAATGTGAATCATGTGAAGCACATCTAGAATTTTTGTCTTTTTCTCTTTGGTATGTCTACAAGAGATACCATTTGAATAAGGATCTTTGAACTATTTGTGCCAGGTGCTTGTCAACAACCATACTGCCAGTGCAAGCGAAATAGTGAGTTCTGGGTTTTGAACTTCGCGTCATGCATTACGATTCTATCACACCAAAGTTTTATACATGATTCACTATTTGTCAGGTTGCTTCAGCTCTTCATGATAATTGCAGAGCTGTTCTTGTGGGTGAAAAGACATTTGGGAAGGTCAGATGGCCTACTTCTATGAAAAATGTGCGTGAATTGAGTGCAACATCATCCATCTTTCTCATGCTGTTCAGCATTTCATCAGGGGTTGTTCCAGTCCGTGTTTGAACTCTACGATGGATCTGTGATGTTGTAAAGTATGTGAGACCAAATCACATGGACATCAACGGCAACGGGATATAGCCGGACTTCCGTCAGAGACCAGGCACGCTTCTGTTTCTTTAGATTCCCTAGTCTGAACTTAAGCAATGCCTTGGGTCTTAAGGACTTTATTTTGCAGATTGGGATGACATTAAGAAACACCTGGCTGTGTGCCATCTGAAAAGTAATATCTAAAATATCAGATTTGGTTTTTGTTGTCACTTTCTCTGTAGGTCAACGGGCAGTCATTTTATAGCACATAAATTCTCCAATTTTTTTTAATTATTTGCTTATGTACTAAATGTGTTTTAGGCTTGTTTTCATCATTAACAAAATAAAAGCTTGTCCTGTGATTGTGCAACAGTTACAGAAGGTGACAATTTAACTACGGGGAGTCGGACAGTTCCATGGTCATGAGCTCATAGGTAATGGAGTCAGAATCGTAGCCACAAATTTCTTTTGAACCCGCAGTGTGATTCTCTGTCTGCAAAGAGCAGGGGTTTTGATAAAAGTGGGGGTACGTATACTTTTCCTTTTCCGACATAAGTCTTCTGTAGAAGTTATGGTTTTTCGTTTGTTTGGGGCCTTCTAGCTTTTAGACTCTGTTTGGGAATAGGGGGAACATGGTACTGGTGTTTCCAGCATATATGAGTCCGTGACTGTGTAAACATTATTTCTGCCAATCCCCGTTACCATGTTGAGTCTGATTTCTTTAGAAGATTATGCTGTTTCTAAACTGCCATACATAAAACAATGCAACAATCATGTGATTCAGTGCATGAGTCATGGCCAAAATCGTGGTTTAAGCAACAGCTTCCTGCATATGAAGGTGTTTGAAATCCTGCCTAGTGGTTTGTTTTGCATTGCCAAAACCATCTCCTGTGCACGATTCTTTGATCTCTATTCTGTTAACAGAAACTTTTCTTGGCCACAACTAGCACTGATTTTCTATATTTCTACTTCCCCATAGATAGTCCCTTAATTGTTTAGCCATTTCTTGTTTTCTTTGATCTCTGTTCTGTTAACAGAAACTTTTCTTGGACACAGCTAGAACTGCTGTTAGGATCTTTAACTTTGGCTGGCCATTTGTCTGCCCAAAATCAAATTGGAAGTTGGGGGATCAATGAGCTATTCAAATTGAGAACAGAATGAATAGGAACGCCATTCAGATGTAATCACACGATGATACAACGTTCTGATCCCATGTAGTGTCAAAGGATCTATCTAATCGGTGCACAGCTGACTGCCGGATATGACATTCTTTAATACGTGGAGATGTATTGTTAAAAATCACACCCCCCCCTTCTTTGTGTGTGCAACACATGGCGAAATGCTTCAGTTGTCATCGAGATGGTCCACAACTTTGGTACTGATTACTGTTTGTTATATTATCCAGAAATTCACTGTTGAAAAGAGGAAGAACTTGGGCTGCGAAGCCCAAAGAATAATTGTAAGAAGTTGGAAATTTTCGTCATATCAATCTGGCCTCACATTCAGGGAGATTTCTTAGAATTAGCTCTTGTTGAGAGATTTAGATTGTTGCCCAACCATGAGGTTCAGGCGGCAGGGTTCCCTCCCTGTTTTGAGCAATTCTGGTACCATGTAAAAGCTTACTAACGCATGACCCCGACTAAACTCTTGCTAGTTAATACCAAGCGCTCCATCATCCTTTATCTCATTCATTGCTTGGTGGTAGTCAATCATAGGCGGCAGTTAGGAAAGTTTATGCTATGATCATCACTGAACCTGAGACAGTAAGAGCACCAACAACCATCTCCCAAACCTGGACCTGAACCCCAGCAACATGAGTCCGGACAGCCTGGGAACGGCTGGTCTGTTGCAGTACCGTGCGCAAGTGTCTCGAATGGACCATACAGTGACAATGGTGCATGATGATGGGGGTTGACAGCGTAACGTTCACCATAAAACCAGCTTCTACTTGATAAACAAACCTCAAACTGCCTCTAAATTCAAAGCTAGCAATGCTTCCTCCAACATCAAAATCAGAGACGATTTCATGGACCTTGCTTACTACGTACCTTTAAGCAGCCAAGCTCCTTGCCGCAAGTAAAAGCAAATCTAAGGTTTACAAAGGAAAAAAAGAAGAAAAAAGAGACGCCTTCAGGTATCATGTTTAACATATTGTCATGCATGTGGCTGATTTATTCCTGTCAACTGTGAACCTTTGGTTTTTCACATCGAGAATACAGCAGTGAACTATAGTGAAATGGCTCAGCCTACCACCATGATAAATAAAGCAGACTCGATGAGAGTTGCAAAATGAAACAAACTTTTGATGCCCATGTTTTATAAAACACACCATATACACATCATATCAAGATGGAAGCCAGATTCCTATGCACGCAGCCGACTTGAATCCGCCACTGATGTATAAGTAGCTTTTCCGGGAGATGTCATCTAAGGCGCAGCATGTCATCAAAGCAGACAATGTAATGCATAAGCACACATAAGACGGAAGTAACATCTGATCTAGAGAAAAGCAACAGGGTAAAATGCCGTTGCTGTTAATAAAACACTGTTACAGTCGAGCTAATCAACAGCACAGAGAAAGAGGGAAAAGATCTGATTAGTCAGTATATCGAACCGTCCTAAGTCAAACTAGAATACAACCTCAAGCACAGGGCAACCAGAAGATCTGTTCCGTGGAACAAAGTTGTTGTTTTTATGGTTCTCACTTATTATGTACAGTTACAAGCAACCTGAAACGGTTTAAATATATGCCAAGTAACAACGGCAGCAAGCTCCGTAGGAGCATCAACTGACCCATTAGACCACACTCATGTTTCCCGGCTACAAGTAAGAATTCAGTAGCTATGCGCCCAGATTTGGTGTGATTGCTGAGAGGTCAGTCCTAGGGAGGCTGCTGTTGAATCTCCCTGTGTGTGCTGCTGTTCCAGATCAGCCTGTGAAACTCCTGACTGAGAGTGGTAGAAGTTTGCGTAACCTGCTGGAGCATACTGTGAAATCTGCTGCATCTGTCGGAGTATGGACTGCTGATTCTGCCCTTGCAAAGTGTAATATGTGCTTGAAGGAAGAGCAGATACAGACCCTGAACCAGCAGCATGCATCCACATTCCAGAGCTTTCATTCTGCGAAGAAAATGCAATTCAGGCGTATTAGGAAAACCACCGTCAAAATCAAACATGAAACCAACTAAACCCAATACCAAGCCTTACCCCACATTAAGTTGGGTCGACTACATGGATTCTTTATTGCCATTGACAATCAAATGTCAAATGAGTATTGAACCTTGGAAAGGCAGGTTCATGTTTGTTGTATTCTTTCAACACTTATGAGGCCTACCTCCACCTAGTTTAAAGTGTTTCACCTCTAATTTCTCACACCTTACTGATCTGCGTTCTAGACTCCTCACATTTCCAAATCAAGCATGAAACCAGAAACCTTAAAAGGGATGGAATAGCTTACCTGTGGAATTGAAAGAAAATGACTGTTTTCCTTGTATTGGGACGCTAGAATATCATCATAGTTGGTAGGTGTAGCCACAGAATTTGAAGGCGGATTTAATGTGAAATTTCCAGGGAGGTTTGCCGAGCTCCCAAAGCCTCCATAACCAGCAGTGATCGGAGCAGAAGGGCTCAAACTGTTCATAGACATGCTGCTCTTATATTGTGGCAAAGAATATTTCATTCCAGCACCATGCGCAGCTGCAGCAGATGGATGATAACCACTGTTTCCAGCATATGCTTGAAATGCAGAAGGTAAGTATGCAAAACTTTGGGGTAGGTAAGAATAGCTCAACATGTTGCCAAAATGTCCAACAGGAAGCTGTGAATATGTTTGCAGAGGTACATGAGGAAGAGTTGGAGTCGCGTGCAAGCTGCCGCCTGGAATACTTTGTGCAGTTGACTGAGAGAATACGTTTGGTTTTCCCGCCTGCATGGTTAGTCATTATTAGTTCTAAGCTTTTCATTACAAATTATTCGATACAAAGTGAAGAACAGAAGGATGTAGTACTTCTTGCATTGAAATGCTAGGACCACTGATGGAGGATACTGTACTGCCATATTTTGTTGGCATTGATTGAGTTGCAAGGAATGATGAGAATGAAAGATCAGATTCCTTAACAGCTTGGGCTGAAGAAGCCAAGAAATTGCTTTGGGATGGATTTCCGTATGCTTGCTGAGATGATGAACAAGGAAGATATCAAAATTAAATTATACCGTTTGTACATTGCCAGCAAAGAGAAGCATGTCCAACTATGGAGATTAGCAAAGAAACCAATGTTTGGCCAGCAATAAGAAGCATGTATAAGTTATGCATACATCTCCAACAGACATCAATGAGAACGGATAACCAGTCCAACAAGCAAAACTGATGACTAACTAGATCCAATATCCACATTACATACAATGAATTGTACAGATTTCCCAATTTTCCTTCACAAAATTGTAAGATTTGTATGATGAACCAATCTATCCAGGAAGCAAACAAAGGTGGCAGACAAATGAGGAACAAGAAAAGGGCAAACCTAAACAAAACAAGGTGGACTGAAGAACACAGAATCTATCAAATTAAGGACAAACAAAAAGGAAATAACAAAAGTAAAGCATCAGTTATCGGTTGGGTGCCTATTGAACTCTGGATGCTAATAGAAGAGAAGCATCACCCGCATCACCTCATGCAAATTGCAAACTCAGGCCTGGCTATGTGCATGAACTTGAATGCATGATGAAAAAGACACTCCTGTTATTTTCATAATACCTGTGATTCTTCGACAAACTGAGGCTTGAAGAAGTACAAAAACTGGAAGAGAAATCAACGATGACCAATGTAAGAGTCATGAAATGGCCAGATAGGACCAGCACAACATTAGGTAAGCCACTGATTAAAGCTTTGTTCAGACGGAGAATACATGTGTGTTATCATGGTCTGCAAAATTGTGGGTAAGACCACGCTATGTGCACATCCACACATGCTTTTTCAAAACAAAGGGAAAATAAGTTATATGATACTACTAGATGATAGGCCCTTTGTCAGACAGACCAAAAGAGGCATACGTCCAAATGAAAGCCAGAAAGGATCCTTGAAAAACAAAGGTTTAAAGTTATTCAGACAACAGAACAGTTATGACAAAGGCAGGTGCAACATTCTACTTCAGAGAGAGAATCCTGCCAGTCTGCCTTACAACAAAGTTGGTCTTCACTCAGTCGATGGATTTGCTGACAACATCAGCAAGAAAATAGTTTCTCATTCTACCAGAGATATCCAGTAGTTGCATGGGAGACGATCATTACATTATAACTGTCACTTCCAGACTAAAGGAGCATCTTCATGGACTGTAGATATCAAGATTATTGATGGTAAGGAGGGTATTTAGTTGTTCCTTTTCCATGTAACAGCGGATCAAATCAAGGATAGAATTAGCGTTTAGAGGAAAAGATAGTGAAGAATGAATGAAGAGCAAACTAGGAGCATCAGACGGAAAAAACGAAATTGTAAATTTGGCTTCCAGAGGGTTCCTGCAGATTATATTGAGATCTAGAACAGAATTAGTAAAAGAAGATGAATGATGTGGGTCAAGGAAAATTAGAAGTGACTACAATAAACAGAATAATCAGGGGAATATGCTCAAGAGCAGGCCTCTGCAAAGCTCATGATCCATAAAACAAAGTTTATTAATGTCTTTTATATGTGTAATATGCATGGTATTGTGTATCAAAAAATTAGTATAGCAGAAGCCTGATCATTCACGAGCATATCATAGCAGAAATCCCAGACAAAATATTGTATAAAAGGCATGAACAATAGTACCAATATAATCACAATCTGAAGGTTGGTCTCTTACTGTTGAATCAGACAAAACTAACATCATCTAGAATGCATATCAAAATGTCATGAAATACCAGGATATACATCCAGGGATGTTTTCATGAGGTCACATGCTTCCTAACCAGCCATATACTGGAAAATGTACAAAAGTGGATCTCGCCCAAAACTCACACTCTGGTGCTGGGAAGACTTCGGAAGGGTGATTTCCGTTCTTTCAACCAACTACAGCCAGATAAAAACAATAGCTGTGAATATGAGGCCGAGTCCCAATCTTGGTCCAGCAACCAACCTTTATATTAAAGATAATGGTGTCCAAACCAAACATGCAATTCAATATCTTGGCCTTGGCTCGCCTTCAGCAGCAGTTTTCCTTTACAGTTTATCAAGGAACTAGAAAACTACTTCAGCTGGAACAGAAACAATGAACAGTTTGCGTCCATAAAAGAAGACCACTGTCAACCATATTTACTTATTAGATCCCCAGTAAATTGAAACCTGAGACGGTACAACTCAAAGATACAACAGATGCACCATGGAGAGCTTACCATCATAGTAGACAGAGGAGAAAGATTGGGAAGTGAAGAGTCAGTCTGCTCATATGGATATGTCGAAACAGTGGCTTGGCCAGTGCTTTCAAATGCATAATTAGGTACAGATGATGGATATGGATAATGTTGTGTTTGTGCAGTTTCGACATTGATATCTTTTACAACCTCTGGTTGAGAAGGTAGAGAATCAAAGTTTTCCAAGGAACTGCTTCTAGGAATAAGATTCTCATTTGAAGGAGCTTGTAGTTGATCATTCGCAGGGAATTCAGAGTTTCTGCACAATGCTTGAATTAATTAATCATCTGGCATCAGTTCACAGATTAAACAAGATGTATAATAGTGTACCTGATAGCAGATTCACTGACGGTAGAGGTAACTGCCGTTACAGAAGTCTCCTTCAGGTCATCCTTTGAAGAATTTGCTGAAAAAACTGTACAAAATGCAGCACTAATTCCAGATCCAAAGCTACCAAAACTCAAATGGGAGCAATCTACAGAAGGATCTTGAAGATGGTTTGGCATTATCACTGCCATATTATCCTCTGTTCTTGATGATGCAGTATCCTCTTTCCGCAAACTTAGCTGCTGCATTTTTACAACATTGGATGACAAGGCTGCACTAACATCCTCAACAGTTGCTGAGACACAGTAATCTTTTATAGGATGCGCTAAACCATCACCAAACTCTGAAGGAAGAAACCACAAAAACATTGGACATGGAAATTTCATAAAACTTGGTTTTATTATTCAACTATACACCAAATCGTCATTACCTATTTACATATTGGATATGCCAAATCCATCAAAAAGTATGCAAGTCAGTTGTATCTGATTTTTGGTGTAAGTTAAGTTAACTTACTCTTTTAAGGATATCACGACCCAGATAGAAAGCAAATCATCTCATATTCTCAGCTTTCTTTTAGATGAGCATCACAACTTCGTACAGAGAAATCACATTACAGTGACGAACATTAATCGCATTACCACTCAGGATCTACTGGAAGAACTTATAGAAGAATGCTGACAAAAGAGACACTACAACTAAGTTCCACAAATATTTAGACATATAAAACAAAACAGTTACAGTAAAAAAACTGACGTATAGCATCACCATTTGTCTTAATAATGATAAGAGGTGAATGCAAGACAAACTGTAACTACATTCCTCTTCCTTGCACCAATAACTGGATCAACAGTAAACTACAAACCAGGGCAAAATAAGTAGATCTGTATGGCAGGAAAAGTAGGAAACTTATGCTACATACTTGCAGAGATAAAATCATACAAATATATTATCATATCAACGACTCCAATATGTATAAATTACCTTGAGAATTTTCAAAGCTAACCCCTGGAGATTGGTATGAGGGATGGCCACTGAAGTGTGAATCACTAAAATGGCTCGAATCTTGTTGGACAGCAGACTTGTCCATTACAATATGAATATTAGATGTTAATGCAGTCTCACTTGTGTCAGCAGGTAATGGTTGACCGGCAATACTTTGCTCTGTGGCTGACTTTTCATCTGCATGATAGCTGGAATTCATGGTGGCCTCTGTCTGCATCATGGTCTTATCATTTGCGTCAGCATAAGGTACAAACTCACCACTTGGATCTGATAGAGAAGATGCATTCAAGGAGGACTGCTCCACCATGGACCAGCCATCACCAACAACATGTTGAGTGACATCCGCTGCATCTTGGACCTTGGATGAACGATCATGTGAAACTAACAACTCATGTGGAGATATAGGTGGAACGGGAATACTGAGAAGGGATTGTTTGGCAACATGGCTAGAAGACTGTGAGGGATTGAAATTCATTATCTGGGAAGATGAAATGGCTGACACTAGTGAGCTTGGTGGCTTAATACCCGGCCTTCCAGACCTCACAATGTCAGCCATTGAAGGCTGACCTGGGATTCCAACATATGCAGATCGACAACCTGGTGTAGGCTGTGAAGACAAGGTGGTAGCACCATCCCAATCTCCTATATGCCTTATGCTCTCAAGAGACACAAAATCACTGCAGAGATCAAAATAATTGAAAAAGTTAAACTAAAAGACAAAAAAGATGGTACAACCATATGTACATCACAAAACATTGAAAATTGGAAACTTGAACAGAAAAATCAGATGAACAACAACTAAGCCTTTTCCCATATTAGATAGGGTCGGAATTTGTAGAATCCATAGTAGATAAATCCGACAAAGTTTTCCGCTGGCTGTTGGAAGCCTTAAAAAATCAGATGAACATTTTTAAAAAATTAACGGATAAAAAAAAGACACTTAAACAAGAAGCTCAAAATCATGCATACAGAAGGAAGTGTTGTGTCCTCAAGAGAATAGAGGTTCAGACGCACACTGATAAACATGTTATACAACTTCTGTATGTCCTCAAGAGAACCAAAGGTTACTAGATCATTTCTCAAGTACAAAACGCAAGTGTTGTGCACATAATAGGCGATGAAACAGAGACCCCTCAATTCGAGTTCAACCAAAAAATGCACAAATCAAGGAAACGATTGGGTTAGAATATTCTCCAAAAAAATTAAATGCATTGACAAGAAAGCGGTCATAAAAGTTTAAAAAGATGTGCATGTCATCACCATCATAAAATCACCTTGTGGAATCAAATCTCCTGCTATCTCTGCTTCCTGGAACTTGCACACATGCCAAAAATGTTGAAGAACTTGGAACAATATTTATACCATTTTCTTTCTTCTGGACTGATTTACTGCAGGTACCTCCAGATTCTGGAAAAATAAGAATTCCAAGGGAGTATAAGAACACGTGGCAAAACCAACTACACCTCCCATCATATACTCACAAAAAGCATAACGTTGACTAGCGCACCATTAGAGCCATATTGTGTAGCTCCCGCACGCGCAGCGGCACAATCGACTCCAGCCCTACCTCGGCTTGAAGTTCCACGAGGTTTGTATTCTGAAGACTCCTTTGTCTGGAATTTGGAGGAAAAAGACAAACAAACCAGTGGCTCAGTGATTCACTTGAGCATATAGCCATGCACTTTAACAGCACTATTTCTTCCATGGAAAGTCCTTTTCATTATAAGAGCATGTGGAAAGATAAATACTCAATGTTCTCGGGAGATCAACCACAGAAGCTACCAAGGAAGTTCAGCAATACATAATCAGTCGTACAAAATCTACAACGCAATGACTTAGTGGTGATATATGAATAAACAATTACCTAAAACTAGACATATGCATATATATATACATATACATCCAGAGAGAGAGAGAGAGAGAGAGAACAGCTAGCATGTACTAGCTTATTTATGTGCAAGCCCATACTAGCTTCCCTCAACCATCTGATATGTGTTAGAACAGACAGGTGAAACAGAATCTTACAAATGTTTAGGGGTGGACATACACATTTCTTCTACAGATTAATTTTTTGTTTTAATTTATAGTCGTGTGCTCCATTCCCCCTTCTTATCTCCCTCCCTCAACTCGTGTTTGATAGAAAAAACAATCAAATTAGAAAATAAATGTGTAAAAGCCCCAAGCATTAGTAACATCAGCCATCTGATCCAACTCGAGCAGTGCATGAGAGCAGCTACTGCAGGCTAAAGCATAACCCTTGGTGTTGTTATATATGCATACATGTGTGTGTGTGTGATTATGTATACCATGATTATAAAACCTTACAGAACACAAAGGAGCAATGGTTTTTGCTTAACATTGTCCACTTCACTGACCTCTTTTTTCTTTTCTCTTCTGCTCTTCACCTCATGAAAAGGATCTAGAATAAAAATCAACAAGTTAAAGCAAGGAACTTACTGAAGCTGATAAGTGCAAAACAAGCTAGAAGCAACTGTTTGAAGCACCCTATGGATAAGCCTTTGCAAAATTTCCAGAATAAAAAGTGTAGAATAAGAGAATCCTCTTTATAGTAACAAATGAGCATCATCAATAAGAGAAAATCACCATACATCACAGAATCTGAAACTGATTTTAGTAATAAACAACCAAGCATTACATAAGTAGCATGTTAAATAATTGCATGACCCAGAACAGATAAAAACTAAATCATACTAAAACATCTATAGTAATACAACACAACAGAAATTGAAAACATTTTTGCATTATTACAGAAAATTAATATAAAGGTGATGAAAATTATTCATATAGGTGAACTTAGCAGGTATATAGCCAACAACCATGCAGTTTTGATGGACACCACCAAATGGTGCCCAGTCCATCGTGTAGAGACATTAAAATGATTTAGCGCTGTACCGATCACATACCGTCGACAAAGGATTTGCGGTATTGTAGTAAGATGACGAGCATAGAAAAATTTTTGAACCACAGCAGTAATATAACACATTGAATTCGGATTTCATGTCATGAGCATTTAGTTTTCAGCACGACCACATTCAGCTCTTTAAATTTTAGTCTATATTTGATGATCCCTCAGGGATGAAATCATATATTGCAGCCCTATCGTGAGATACAAAGATATCAAGGTTATATCTAAAATGAGTGAGATCAGAATCAGAGATCACATCCCTCAGGTCCCATAGTATTAGACAGTATTAACATTTTGGAAATTGGAATTGCTTGACACATTCAAATAGTCAAATAACTAAGAAACATTTTCCAGGCAGATATGGGGGAAAAGATAAGAAAGAAAGGACCCCACCACCTTGTGTCAAAAACTAAATACAGGTTCTTAGAAATAAAGTAACATTACGCACCTTGGAATTATTCAAGGCAGCAAAAACTGAACCCTTGCAATTTTACAATAGAGCTACACGAGACTGAAAGTAGAGTAATATTCTGGCCATGTATGCCAACTAAATATAGTCCTATGTGAGTAAAAGGAACTTTAACAGATTCAGGACAAGAATTAATTGATCGGGATCAAGCTTCTGAATCATTGTTAGGCAGCTTCATTGCCAAACTAAATTTATGCCATGTTGACACGCATTGGTATAGGTATTATGATCATTGTACTCAATTGAAAAGACAGTGAAAACAAAACAATCTAGGACCGGGAGGTTGGCTGGTAGCGGTATGAACTAGAATCGTTTTATCTAAAATCACCAAGTTACAAGTCTACAAACCTAGAGATAAATTCTCAGGGCATCAACATCATAAAACATGAATAACCGCAAATGTATTCCAACAGAAAAGGATCAATTAATATCTCATAAACCAGCGAAGACAAAACAAACCGAACCTTTGCAACTTGCTGTGAAACAATTTCATGGCCAGCAGACCCATCTGAGGACATGCTCTTGCAATTGTTCGAACTTCTATCAATTCCTACACCCCATGAAGCCTCAAACAAATTCACCTAGGCTTTCCTAGTTTAGAAGTTTCATGTATGTAACTGTTGAAAACTAGAATATGGTCGTAACGTTCAAGGATACTCATAAAGCCTCAAAACAGTGAAAAACAGAGGCAAGGGATCAGAGGAAAAACTCGACCGTTTTACAAGCCTGACCTTCAAATCAAGCAAGAAAAGGCGTCACTTTTTTATGGCAAATCCAAGAAAGTGAGTAAGCGGATACAGCGTGCATTACAAGAAACGAACCTAAGACCAAATATAAGCGAAGACAGGAAAGCATCATCATCTCGCTAATCAATCAACAGAACACTCACAAACCCGAATCATGAATTAGACTAGCATACCACATCGACAGTCCTTGAAAAGCCTCAACAACAAATATAACCGCAGAACAAAATATACACCAACAAAAGCCACAAGCAAACGCAAATATGCGCAAATAAGGATAAATATGCATATTCGTGGCGCCGAGATACAAGAAAGGCGGAGTGAAACTAGTTTTACTGAGCTTGTTTGCCCGTACCCTGAGAAAGAAGCTTTTGAACGGCATCGTTGGGGTCCATATTGCACTCCTTGAGCATAGCGTAGATCTCATGGTCGGGGTAGTTCACAATCTCCTTCAAACTCTGGACAATCTTCCTCGCATTTGCAGGGACGCCGGCATCACTACCCTTTCCATTACTGCTGCTAATGTTGGTATTGCTCCCCATGTCGTCTTCTTTCTCTTTTTCCACCAAAAAGGGAAAGATAATCACACTTTCTTCCCTTCTTTCTATAACCCCTTTAAAGAAAACTGCAGTTTCACCGCTACCACCAACGCAAACAGCCACAAAAATAACGTCTTGGACAAGATATCCCCTCTTTTCATCTATCAGGCCCTCTCTCTCTGTCTCTAGGCGTTAGTGTGCGAAGGAAATCGACGACGAGGGGGGCGAAGGGTTTGTTATACGTGCAATGGGCGAGAGAGAGCAAACTCTGAAACCAATCGGAATCCCTTTGATTTAGGGATGTGTAGCTGGATAGGATCCGGATCGATCTCCCGATGAACCGATCGGAAATCAAGTATAAGAATTAAGAAGAATCCAAAAACATACCCACTTCAATTGGGTGCGTGGGTATGGTCCGAATATGACCCAATTTAGGCTTAGGCAGCGACTCGGATCGGGCTCAAGCGGACCCTGCTCTTCTCTGAGAGAATGGTTCAAGTGGATAATGGCCAGACACTGACCCTAGTTTGATTTGTAAATAACCATATGGATTAGCAGGTTCATGTATACTTTTTTTTTTGGAAGTGTATGATCGGGCTATGCACTAATAATGTGAATTATATCAGTTTAAAATAATTTCGAATTTGGAAAATGGTTGGACACGAGATGGATTCTCGTGTCAGGGTTTGAGTTGGCATACTAGCTTCGAGTTCAAGATGCATTTTGGTTTATTTATCTTATAATAAAGAATCTATACTTATAAGTAGGTATAGATTTTTGACCGAGATCAAATTCATGGGTTCAGCAAATGCATTTAAATTGAATGTCATTGTGTGACAGGACCTGAGATTCGGATATGGATTGAGTTTTGGATTGCCTATTTTAAGGACAGTGTGGAAGGGGAGGAACACCTGCCTACCTAAATGCGTTTTTTTTTTTCGTGTTTGTCGTTAATGTCACGATATTGCTAAACAATACGCTTGAATAAGCATTTATAGGAAAAAAATTCAATAAAAGGTCTGTTAGGGTTTTCCTTTTAGGTACAGTTGCATAAAAGCTAACATAAAAATTATTCGCTTGGGCACAAAGTAGATAAAGGACATGTTTGATTGCCAGGCCAGGACTAAGGAACTGGTTCCAGCAGCTCACCCCTGTGGGTGGTCCGCAAGACCAGCATTTAATGATTACGACGAGAACTGGGCCATAGTCCCAGGCCTCGTAAGCAAACACCCCACAAGCAGCGAGGTAAACCATTATGGTGCCCTGTATGCCTTTTGCCATTACCGGCTCGCATTCTGTAGTAGAGTGTCCTATTACTCCTTGATAAAGTAACGACACAAAGTACACGATCTAAGTTTAGTGTCATCATGATGCCTGTTATTAGACCAGACACGAATTAATAAATGGAAACAACGAATAGGTACTGACCGCGTAATTCTCCCTGAGTTCCTTTTTGAATTAAACACATTTCAAGTCACCACACAAGAGAGCACGAGAGAGAGACTGAGATCCAGCAAATTGGAACTGCTTTCAGTCTCATGCTCCATGCTTGTCCAGAGCTCAGAGTTCATGTTCCGGTCAGTTAACTTCACAAACCGAACATGAACAAGCCGGACCGAGCCGATCTATAAGGAACTCGGTTCATTTACCAGCCCTGTTTTTAAGCTACTTTGAAATAGATGTACTATTTCGTGACTTTCTCGTAAAAGTGAAATGGGGAGCCAATATCAATGTTTTTTTGGAATCGGTGGTTCCAGTTTTTCCTGGAACTAGGTACCAGGACCAGGCCAGTTCTGGCTTGAATCCTAGACCGTCTAGAAGCAGAAAAATCATTAAATGTTTGTAAATTAAAGAAATAAAAAATTGAACCGGTGGTTTGAGGATAAAATGACTGTATAAGATGGTTTGGATATTAGAACCAAATTAGGAGTGACACCAATAGAGGATAAAATGAGAGAATATCGTTTAAGATGGTTTTGAACATATATAAAGAATATCAAAAGAAGAACCTGTAAGAATGTATGAAAAACTAAATTTGGAAAGTATTAAAAGAGGTAGAGGACAACCACAAAAGTGTTAGAAAGAAACAATAAAGAATGATCTAGCATATTGTGAGTTAATTGCTAACATGTCACGTGATAGGGCTCTGTGGAAATAAAGAATCCATGTAGCCGACCCCGTCTAGTATGGAAAAATGCTTAGTTGTTGTTGTTGTGGTCATGGTGGTTTGAAATCACTGGTTCTATGGAAGGTGACTCGGTTATGATTCTATGAAAGGTGAAACTGGAGCTGAACCAGTGGTCCCCGGTTTTGTGTCCAGCTTGCCTGGTTCCGGTTCCGGCCAGTTCCTGTTGAAACCATGGGGGGCGGTTCCCAACCAGCCATGTCTATATATGGAATAGGGATGTCAAACAGATTGGATATATCTTAGGTCTAATTTGAGTCCAAATCTTGTTGGTGAGATTCAGTATAAGAGCCTAATATGGTTATTAATTAGATTAGTGCTCTGACTCAGACTTGGTAAAGCCTTATCAAATCCCACCGGATCTTACATCCTATACGGGAAAGGGTTGCAACTATTTTTAGGAAATTTTCAGTACCCTTTAAAAGGATTAGAAAGAGATAAAAATGGAATATATGCGGTGATGCTATTGCATAAACCCTTTTTTTTAATATACCAATGTAAACTGTAGACAAATAAATGAACAAATACTTGTATTTCAATTTTACACATACAAACAGTTTAATTTTTTCTTTTGAATTGCTGTAATGATGTTCTTGGTAGGCAATCTTGGCAAAAAATGCCCTCTAATTTGTCTTCCCTTGCATATTAAATGCGCTTTCATGATTCCTATTTATGATCTTGACCCCTACACGTCATAGTAAAAGGTGTAAAAACCCAAGTTAATTATCATAATTTCTTGATGATTGACACAAATAGTAGTAGCAAGTGATGCACCAAATTTTGGGGAGGCGAAGTTCAATTTGGTGAAATTTTGGTGAGGGGTTCATGTAATTATTTGAAAAACCTGATATGCTTGCTTGTATTATTAAATTTATTTATTTTATTGGTGTTATACCAACTTCTCGTCTTGTGACTGCACCTTTGGTTTCCTGCATCTTTCTTCTAATCATACGACTGCCCGGCAGCAACAAAAGAAGAATCACTTGCTCTCTTATAGAAGTATTTCTTTAGGGGAATTGCGAAATAGCCGTTCAATCTCTAATCTGAGTTTCAAATTATTCGTGCCGAGCAGTTGAGTGATTAAAATAGGTGCGTTGCCTTGGACGTGAGAGCATTATTTAAAGAATCAATCTAGAAATTCGCTTGGTCAATGTTATCATTTCACGTGCCTCACTCTAGAAAGTAGGAACCATATGGGAAACATGATCTCCATTTTTTTTACTACGAAAGAGCTATGCAATGAGGGTAGGAAGAAGAGGCACTTGTCTCACATTATCTTCAGCAGATTACTTTAATGTATTTGCTTATGGAGTTAAATGTTGTTATTACATAAGGTCGAGTTCAATGAAAGCTAATAATTCATGTAACCAACCCTACTTAGCGTCGAAAAGGGTCGATATCTGCTTTCGTTTAGGTTCAAATCAATTTTTCATTTATCTAACACCTGATCCAATAAAAACCACGACCAATCTTATAGCCAACTTTTTTCAGGTTTCCGGTAGGGTGACAGCCGCACCGAGAGGGTTAGTTCAGGGCACTTTGACGCCCTTGCTGCTGGTGGGGATTCCGTCTTCTCAAGAAGAAAAAACCTAGTTGCTCATTCGAAAAAAAGCACCCTTGCATTTTGCCTCCCACTCACCTATTTCTACAAAATGAAGAAGAAGAAACTTAAAAGAAGAGGACGAAGCAGTCGCGGATACAGAAACTTGTTTTGGGTGGAGAAGATTTCATGTCAGGAAGGATGGACTTTAAAATTTTCAAATCCTTTAAAAAAATGTAATATATAACTGAAACTTTTCAAAATTTTGGATGAAACAATCGCACCACCCTGACACAATATGGATCCGCCGCTCGAAGGAAGCCTTCCTAATTCTCGTCTTACTTACCCTCAAGTAGGGCAGGGCTCACCCATGCATGCATGTAAGGTATATTTCATGATCACACTCTTCGCTTCCTGTTACCAGCTAGCCTGCATCAAACCCTATCTTATTCATCCCTTGCTTTAAATGGCATTAAAAAAATTCTTCTTCTTCTTTTTTTGTCTTTATATATTTTCTTCTCGTGCCACAAATTAATGAATGTTTCCTCTTCAAGACAATTACCTCGAACCAGGGTTTATGTCGTTATTATCTTTCAGTTAAATAAAATTATAGTCACACAAAGCTTGCACATCAATCTCATGACAAGAAGTTGAGCCAATCATCATGTCACACCAAGTGGAGTTGGTTACCTGAGTTCTATTTGTAATTATCATGCTTTATCTTGTGTTATGTTAATAATTAACTTTAAGAAGCAAGATCATGTTCTATAGTTCTCTTCCACTACTTTTGAAGTCATCTTCTGCTTCTCTTTTAAAGCACCTGGTTTTCCACAACTCGCCGTTGCTCCATCTACAGTCTCGCCATCGCCAAATATCCTAACAGCCTTTAGCATAGCTATCATCGGAAATGCTCTCGAGCGCCGTTTGCCGCTGCATTCATCCAACCTTTAGTCCCACAAGAACCAGTATCTGCAAATCCACACAGCGAGCACGAGGAAGGCATGAAGCGGCAAACCCGGAGAGGCATGCATGTGACCGTGATGATGAGCGTGATGTAACGCAAAACAACAAGAGCGAATTTACTTTGTTCAAGTATAATATCTACATCTTTCCTCAGGCGGTTGCTCTGCGATCAAATAACACTCTTGGGTATGGTAAAATTAGGAAAAAACGTCAACAGGCACGCACATGTAGCCTTCTATATACGCGTACAAATGATTCATAATAGCAACGGAGAGTACTGCTTGCAGAGGTTTGGTAAATGCAGCAATAATGCTAATAACGGAGCCGGTGTGCAAGCCACAGGAGGCACCGTACATTCTCTGTTAAATGTTTCAGTTAAGAGATCTATTTATGTTTTACTGCATAATTTACAATAGATCGTCCAAAATGCTCATATATATATATATGAAAACTGGATCCTACTGGCCCCTTACATGTCTAAAATCCATCAAGTTTTGTATTGATGGATTGTGTCTGATCTAAAGATGTTCTTATCCTGCAAACTTTTTAGTTTTAAATTGGTCAGGCTCAAATTCCAGCTCAGTCATGAGTTTGTTGGAGCTCATTCACAAGCTCAATCGAGTTTGATTTAATTGACCTCATTCATGAGCTCTCTCAAGCTCGAAGAAACGAGCCTAACGAACCGAGTTTGAGTTGCTCAAATATAGCTCGAGCAGGGCTCCAGCCTGGGTTCGAGCAGTATTTCTAAAATAAACCGAATCGAGCTCAACTTGATTAGACCTCTATAAAATAGTTAAATGAAAATTTCCAACATTAGTGCAACAAATTTCACTACATATCAACAACTAACCTCACTAATTAACAATATTTATGACATAAATAATAGTACGATGTAATAGATGGTCAATATCACACATATAGTAAGGTGGCAGTAGGGAGAGGATACATGATCATCGACGCACAGAATGATGCCAAGACCCCAATAATAAGGTCATTCCTTTTGGAGCAAAAAGGCAATGCAACCCCAACAAAAGTAAAAGCAGACACAAGCAACCCTTTGTTCCTTCAACAGAACTTCACCAATATCTTTCTCAGATGTGCATTTTGAAGTCTTAACCAAAATATCATACAAAAAGATCCCCCTCTCTCTTTATATATATAAGGTGAAGACTAAAGGACCCGAATAATCTGGTTCACGCCGTGTTGGTACTAACACGGGCTTGATTATATGATTCTTTCAACATTAATGTATTATTAATTAGCATCATTCAAGGACACTAAATAGCATGAATGAACAATAAATGAAACTGCTATTGATTTTTCTCTAAGCTTGAAACTGAGGTTTTCCTCGGACTCAGTAGCATTTTTATCTTTCGGAGGCGGCTTAGCTCGGAGATAACCAAGCTCATTGTGAGCAATATAATATTGATAACAGTGCCCAATTTTGCATGAGCCATGGCAGCCCACGTGGTCCTGCCCATTGGCCTGGATTAAGTGATCAAGTTCAAAGCTGACTCGAACCATTTTAGGGTTTACTCAGAGAAGAGCGTTGTCTCAGTTAAAGCTACTCTGCACCGCCTAGGGCATGATGCAAAAAAGTCATTATTACAGTAAATCATATAAATAGAACAATGTGATAAAGGAGCCTAGAAATTTCAAACAGCAACGATGGCATCAATTGCATTTCCAGGGACATTTTTAGGTGGGTCACAACCGTGCTCCTTGGACAAAGATTAGACAGGGCCCTGCCACTTCATTTCAAAAAAAATCACTGCTACTCTTTTATCTCTCTCTTTCTCTCTCTAGAATCGTCTAGGAGTGTGCTGGTACTGCTGTGTAGTGACACTAACAGTGCAGTAGAGGAAAGACCATATCTAAAATAAGTACCTCAGATTCTTGGAGGTCTTCACTCCATGATTTTACCATCCTTTCTCTATTTTCAACACTCAGCTTTCACAAATCTCCTGTAGAAATGACTAAAGTCGAAGACTTTAAGTTCCTCAAGATTCAGGTCCGTTTCAGTCTTCTCTTCCCTTTCTTGTCTCTCTGGTTTGGAAATCTTTAATGTGTTTGTCTGAATCCACTACACCAAGAAACACCCACTTATTATATTCTGCGGCTGAACAAAAATTTGTTCTCTTTCTGTCACTTGGTTTCTCCTCAGACATGCGTGCTAAAGGTTAACATTCACTGTGATGGTTGCAAGCACAAGGTCAAAAAAGTTCTGCAAAAGATTGAAGGTTCTTATTTTACTGTGTACATTGCTGTTTATCTGTTTGTTAAATCTGTTTGACTCATTTTAAGCTTTTTTGTTTAAATTTTGTGTTTTCAGGGGTGTACACAGTTAATGTTGATGCAGATCAACAAAAGGTTACTATTTCTGGAACCGTAAACCCTAACACTTTGATAAAAAGGCTCACCAAAGCAGGCAAGCATGCTGACCTCTGGTCTCAAAAAGGCAATCACCAACAATACCAGCAACAGCAACAACCGAACCACCATCATCCGCACAACAAGAACGCCAAGGAAGACAAAGGAACGAAGGATGAAAAGCATGGCTTCTTCAACAAGGGACCAAAGAACCAGCAAAAAGTAGTCTTGAGCTCGGACGATGATGAAGGTGAAGACACTGATGATGAACTTGACGATTATGATGAAGGGGCTATGGGTTTCTTAAGGGAGAAAGCAAGGAGGATGGAGTTTCACAAGCAGCAAAATGATATGGGCAATAAGAAGAACAAAGGCGGTAATAACAATGGTATTAATGGAGGAAATACACCGGGAAAAAAAGGTGGTTCAGGAGGAAACAATGCTGGAAACCAGAATCAAAATAGTGGGTTTAAACATGTTAATGTCGATCACAAGAATCAAAATCATGTTGGTAGTGCTGCAAATAACAAGATGAACAATGCTCATCATGCCGTCTTTGGAAGTAATATTGGAGACCATGGAAGGAATGGACTTGGACTAGGATATCAGGGTCTTGGCGGTAACCTTGGCGTCGGCGTCGGCGTCGGCGGATTTGGTATGGGAGTTCAAGGAAACGTTGGTTTTCAAGGGTGTGGGTATCCCAACACGGGTATTGCAGGATCTTATGGGGGAGGAAATGGCTTCAACAACGTAGTGTATCAACAGTATCCCATGACTATGATGAACAACATCAACAATAGGCAGAACCAGATGATGAATGAGAGATACATGCAGATGTTGTATAACAGGTTTCCTTTGACTCCGCCTGCTACCACCGCTTACCACCCCTACCACACTCATTCTGGATCTGCAGAGTATGCAACTCACTTTTTCAGTGATGACAATACTAACAGTTGCACCATCATGTGAATCAAGGAGAACAGGAAGTAGAAAAATAAGATAAGAGGAAGAGGTTTAAGGTTTGATCATAATATATGTCTTGTCTTGACTGTGTGTAATCAATTCAGTGATGACAATACTAACAGTTGCGCCATCATGTGAATCAAGGAGAACAGGAAGTAGAAAAATAAGATAAGAGGAAGAGGTTTAAGGTTTGATCATAATATATGTCTTGTCTTGACTGTGTGTAATCAAGGAGAACAGGAAGTAAAAAAATAAGATAAGAGGAAGAGGTTTAAGGTTTGATCATAATGTCTTATCTTGACTGTGTGTAGGATGTAGGAGTTAGCCTATGAAGTTAAGAAATTTGTCTAGTTTCTGTTGGTAACGAATACTCTCTGTGTGTATGGTTGCTGCTGGTATCTTGTTTGTTTTCCTTGAGCGAACTAGATGATATGTATGATCTCTGGAATCTATACTAGTGCACTGTGTTGGCTCTTGCTCAATGTTTCTCTCTTTTTACATGATGCGATTGGTTTCATTGGTTCATGAATGATGCAAATTGGTGTTAGCAGATTTTTTTTGTTTTGATGTGATTGTATAGTGAGGTAATTAGATATTGACATGCTTGGATTGTGCTGTAGTTTTCTGATGAAAAAACTGAATAAGGTTCATTCGTAACGTGTGTACTGTAGGGTGCTTGTTCAGCATAGTAGACATCGCAGGCTCCCCTTCTGACATACAGCTGCTCAAGGAATTAAGTACGGCGTGAAGGCCGCTGACTCAATAAAAACCTACTCTTTAAATGTTGATGTATGAACCTATCCACCCCATGAGCATGCTTTATGGTGCCAGTCTTACAGTAAATATCAAATTAAGAAAGAAGTCCAAAGCGCTCTTGACAGCCCAGAAGTATTTAGGGCATGAAAAACGTATTTTCTATATATATATATAGATAGATAGATATAGAGAGAGATTTATGACAGTCACACTAGCAGAAACATAAGCAGAGCATTAGACTTGACATAGAAACATAAGCAGTAGATCCTTGAAGCATTAGACTTGACATAGAACAAAAGTTAGATATATTTTTCAAGATATGCTAGCCTATCTATATGTGTGTGCCGACAGTTGTATTTCTTTTTCCTTTTAGGGGTTGAGTGTAATAAAGTTGTTTTGAATATTTTAACCTTTACAATTTTTTAAATAATACTATCAATCCTAAAAAAACAAAGAGAATGCTTATATATATTTTATAGGATTGTCACACACATACCCCTTTTATTATACACACCTTATTTTTACTGTTTTTCTAAAATACTCTTAATCATTTTTAAAATTACGAAAATACTATTCTCGTTGAAAAAGAGATTCTTTCTCTCTTCTTGTGTGAACCAACTTTTATCTCCTATTTTCTTTCTTTTTTATTATTCTTTACTTTCCGTTTCATTTTAGCAACATATTATGAGATATATAGCTATTTCTATAAAAAAGGATTGAAATCCATCAATGTAGTGGATTTGAGAATAACTGATAAGAGAAAGGAGAAGGGATTTTTTATTTATTGAGCCTATTCAAAGTCAGATTTGTCAATTTTTTTAGCTATTTTATTGATTTTGTTATATCAATTTACATTCATTTTCAATATTTTTTGACGTTATTGGGTGCCTCAAAAAACAAAGTTTATTTTTTCGGCATCGTGCGGAACAAAGATGCGCCCTAGGAACGTCTCCCACTTTGAGGGAGACATTATTAACCTCATAAATAAATAAAAAATTCTATGCAAATATGGTTAATAGAGTACGAGTATGAGTACGAGACTATAATGTCACTACTTCATACTTCATGTAAGAGACCCAATACGGTGTCATATGAAAAACACCCTTATAGATGACAAGGAGAAGAAGTCAACCCTTCATGTTACAAGGATAATACATGAAGCTTAGATATTAAAATAAATATTACAAACAATGAGAAAGAAGGATGTCCTAATATATTGGAATTACTCTTGATCTTTCAACGTCATATTGCATATAAGATATGAGAGGAACAAGTACTTTAAAACTTCAATATAAATTTATGTAAATACTCTCTATATACGTAATGATATCAATACTCTTTATTATAATGTATTATTTAAATATATATTTACAAGCAATATGAAATGCAATAAAAGCTCATACATGTTACATTGTTAGGCTAAAAAATTGGGTTGAGCTTGTATATCATAGTAGGTTAATTAACGAGCTTACTATACAAGATGATAGATCATGCATTGTTGATTGCTTTTATCAAGCATTGATAATAAAAAACAAACAACTTTCATATTCTATGGGGTGAGATGACTATCATACTTCATGATGTGTATGAGATATTTGGTATTCCAATGGAGGGTCAACTTTTTACCTTGACAAAGGAGATGATAGTTAAAGGTAAGGAAAAAGTTTTAGGTGATATGTTGAGAATGGACAACAAGACACATGATAGGGCTATGTGAAACAAAGAATCTATGTAACTGACTCCATTTAGCATGGACAAAGGCTTAGTTGTTGTTTGTATGTTGGGAATGGGCATTGATGAAGTCATATGTGAGATTAAGTTTGGGGTCGTTAAGTTTGAAGTACTCTGAACTAATTTTTCAAAGATAATAGTGAGCAATGAAAATAAGTCCTTATATTATTTGTTGTATTAGTTAGGGTGCATGTTGTAGCAGGATAAGGTTAGAGATAGAGTATAGATAACGCTTATAATCTATTGGCAAGAGTTGACAGTTACATGTATAGTACAACTAAATTAGTGTATTTGTATAGACAACTAGTGAAGTCATCCAAGATAGAAGGACAATAACTTAATGAACATACTCTTTGCTTTATGTAATAATGTTTACTTATTGCTTGCGTTATTTTTAGTTCATTTTTTTTGTTTATAAATTAACAAACTATATGTTTTAATTGTAGGTATGAATTTATTAGTACTTCATAACTTTTAGAGTTGTTATGCGACCAAAATGATAGGATGGAGAATCACGTGTAGGCCGATGGATGGGCAGTGTGTCACATGCAATATCTTTTTGATCGACTAACTCAATATTATAAGCAATTAATTTTGATGACGGTAGATAAGGTATTTTCAATGTTATATATTCGTATGTTATATATTTTTATATGTTATTTTGTGTAATGAAGATTGACTGATAGTCATATAATTATGTAAAATGCATGAATTGTAATGCATATAAGTTATCATGATATTATGAATCCATAGATGTTGTGGAGCCTTATATGCCAGATTGTGTAGTTCGTTAGTTTGACCGGTATCAATGCATTGTAGTAGGAGTTATAAGACTCTATTGCAAATAGACTTGTGAAATCACACATATAAAAGGTAAAATATAAGCGATGCAACTTAGGAAGATCAACACTCATATTGTTTTGAGCTTCAATATTTTTGAGTCCCAACACTGTACTCATACAAGTGTGATGAGGTATACAAGGAGTGGTATATTCAAAAGATGAATCAATTTATTTTGCGAGATTCTATTAGTGAGTTATATATTGTTAGACTTACTCCAGTTAGGCAATGTGATATATCATTTTACATATAGGTAAATGAATGATTGTATTTATATTAAAGTTTTTTTATTTTCTCATATTAACTTTTCTCTACTTAATCTCTTATATCACCGTATCAGTGCAATATGTGAGACACTTTCAATAACTTCAGTAAATTCAAAGCTTGTGCTACGATCATTGGCGGGTGATCCTACGTTGTTGGGTCTCTAAGGAATGCCACAAATGAATACATGATTTAACACTTGATGATGATGATGGTGACGATTAATGATATTTTTTGTTTGGCCTATATTTGAACCTTATTTTGTAAAATATCAGTCAACATAATACATGATATCTATTCAAATTTTGAAATCATGCAATGACATACAAATGGACAATAGTTAACACTTAGTCATTGTACTTAATATCAAGTATAATATCATCTCCTGGTCCTCTCAATTGTATATATAAGTTGATACGTTCTTGAAACTTAGTTGTCTAACTCTTAACACTTTTATTTCGGTAATGCTATCATGATGGGAAGATAGGAGACACTAGAGAGCAATTAGTCATATGTATTTACAAAAAAGCATAAATAAAATAGATGATTAATATCTACCTCAATCTACAAATTATCGCTATAACATAGTAAAATATATAGATATTATGCTCACCACTAAAAAATATCATACAGTATGATGATAACATATGTACTACACATCACTCACAAGAGATTGTTGAGTGTCTAACACTAGTGATAAAAATGGCATCGACACTATCGTAGAGAGGAATATCAATGTTATGTTTCACTCAATAGCGATAATTGAACACATATCTCACAATCATCAAATATTAATTAGTCCATGACCCATCTCTCATGTGTGCAATATGTTGAATAATAACATCACCACCATCTCCTATGAAAACAGTGCATATATATGATGCCTACATACCACCTCCTTGAAGCACTCTCTTAGAGGTTCATGCCTCCACTCCTTTCATTGTCCTGCAAATGCATCAGTGACTCCATAACCACAATTTTCATCTCCAATAACGTTTACCTAATCATTTATGAAGTTACTCATAAATCGTAGTATTACTTCAAAGTCCAATTGCTTGAAAATATTTTTCTGGTAGAGACAAGATCACAACTCTCTGAATAGATTGGGTAGATGCACATGCTTCATAGATTGGGTAGATGATCTCTTTTGGGGATGACAAATTAGTGTTTCTTGTAAGGTAGTGTATTAATGACTGAACTGCTCAACCAATATCTTAACAAATTTCTTCTGTTATCAATAATGTCCCCACATGCCTTACCGAGATCGTGAGTACAAGATAGACCATGTGAATGTCAAAAGTTACAATGACATGTTCATATATTTTACCCTGCCATCTTCACATAATTGTACTCTTTTACAATAAGATAAAGAATGTGTCGTTATACTATTCTCCGAAGGTTCGCAACAAACTCTTTTGTCACATCAACGTAATGTATAGTTAGAATTCTTAATTTCTCAAATATCTTCTTCAATTTTGTAATCTTTAATTCTATTAAGGATTGTAACTGGTTTCAAATTATGTTAAATCTAACACTTGATGTATCAATGAATCCTTTCAACCATTAATGATAACTTTATATCCTGAGAAATATGAATATACAATCATTATACATTTGAAGAATACGAAGTGATATAAATGCATTGAAAACAAAATTTACATACCTATTACTAATATAAGTACCATAATAAATAATCCTATTTATTAATGCTGAGACAATTTTCTCATTGTATAAGTCCAACCACTACTCTTTAATGTACAAGAATAAAGCAACTTTAATTTTATTACATAAACTATATTTTGATAAGCGCTTTTATCTAATGAGTGGATGACCTTCTTCCAACTTATAGCAAACACCACTCGTCATCTATTTATTCTTTGTCAACTTTAAAATAAAAAATTTAATATTTTTTACTATATATTGTCTACACAAAAAGTGTTTTTATATGTAAAAATTATTTAAATGGCATTATAAAATCCATATCACAATCACAGTAGATAATACGTGACATTTTGTTTTGAGTATATAACTCTATCACATACATCAACACCCAAACATAATTTTTTTTATTTTTTAAACTAATAAAAGCAAAGGCTATAGAAAAGTTCATCTATAAAAAAGTTCTTAAACATTTATGTGAACCCAATAATCTGAAAGAAAGATATCTTATACCTAAAAAAATATTAAAAATATATAAACATTAATTATAGTAATATAGGATAGACATTACTACACAGTAGTAAGACACCTACATGTTTGCCTTATATGTGCTGTCAAATTTCAATACCTATAAAAATGCATGAAATAAGTGTATGAAATGATGATCCACAAATACAATATCATTAACAGTATCCGTATCAAGGACTTTATGATACCATGTATGATAATAGTTAATGTCTAAATCGTAGTTGTAAAACACTTCAAGAACACGATATTCTTTCTTGATTTTCATCCTTGCATTATAAATATGTCTTGTCATATTCACATTTTCTACGTCCATCTACTTTAAATGCATAAGAATATGCTTTGGTTTGCAATAACTTTGTGTAAGGTCTTTTGTTATATTATAATTATAGCTACTCAATCTTTTTACAAAAGTATGTCCTTCGAAATACAATCCTAAAGGGTGGTTATGTGTCACATTCAATACATATAACTTCCAATATATATTCACTCCACCCTCTCTTCTTAATAAGAAGGAGAAACCAACCTTTTTAGTGCCCGTCCACCTTCTACTTTTAATATTAAAACTACGATTTTGCCTATACTTGTCACTCATTTTGCACGCAAGTGATACCTTGCTTATTACGTCTTTGTTTTTCGAACGACTAATAATCGTAACAATATTGTGATTCATCACAACTATTCTTATATAGTAAATAAGTTCAGTACGACTCTTAAACATATCATCTGTCGTATATACAAGAGAATAGTATAACCCATCACCCTCACAATCAACAAATTCATCATTTACCTCTTTTGCTAACTAGTTAATAAATACATTGTCTGATGTACTGAAACCACTATCACAATCCTTGATCAATATATTATAAGTATGTTTATCCATCAACTTCCATTGTAAGTGTTTTCATTTGAGTTGTTTGACATTATGCAATAAAAACATGGATATCAAATATAAGGATAAAAACTATTCAGTTCAAGGAAACACGATTCAGTTAAGGAGACGTGAGTCATGTCTCCCTTAAGGAAGGGGACATGGTCTAACTGCATCTCTATTAAGGAATGAGATGTGATGAAACTGCGTCTCCCTTGTATGAGAGACGTATTCTCGGAGCGTGTGTATCGCGTTTTCCTCTACGATTTCGGTCACTCCTCTGGTTTCGCTCAAAATCAGAAATCATCTTCAAGTGTTTGAAAAATCGAAAGATTTCAAGTAAAACAACGAAAATACAATGATCTCAATAAATACTAACCTTCAAAATTCAAGAAAAATAAAAAAAATAGGTCAATCAATTGTCTCTTCGATTTTTTTTTTCGTTCTTCTTTCTTCGTTCATTTTATTTTAACTAGGTTTGAAGTAAATCGATGATGGTTGGTTGCAAATAATGACATAGAACTTATCAATGAATAAAAATCGGACGAAAAAAGTTGTTGGAGGAAGAGGAAAAATTGTCAGATTTTACTATGGAGAAAAAAGAGAAAATCCTATGGAGTATTTACAAAAAAATAGAGTGTGTACATATATAACTAAGCCTTTTCCCATATTACATGGGGTCGGCTATATGGATTCTTTGTTTCCACATAGCCCTTTCATGTGTCATGCTACTAGTTAACTCAATATAAACTAGACTATTCTTTAATGTTTCTTTCCAACACTTTTGTGGTCGTCTTCTCCCTCTTTTAAAATTTTCATAATCTTGCTTTTCATATATTCTTACGGGAGAGTCCTTGGATCGTCTTTCTAAATATCCAAACCATCTTAAACGGTTTTCTCTCATTTTATCCTCTATTGGTGCTACTCCCAATTTGTTTCTAATAACCTTATTATATATATGGTCTTTCCTTGTGTGAGCACTCATCAATCTCAATATCTTCATTTTTGCTAGAAACATTTTTGTACATGTTGGTGATTAACTGCCCAACTCTCAGAACAATAAAACATAACAGGCCTAATTGTTGCTTTATAATATTTACCTTTCAACTTTAATGATATCTTCTTACTGCATAGAATACCTGATGCTCCTCTCCATTTTAACCAATCAATATTAATTTGATGTATAACATCTCCATCAATTTGAAAACTTGATCATAGTATTTAAAACTTTTCTTTTGAGGGATGCCATGTGTGTAAATCTTAATTTATATGTCCTCTGAGGTACACAAATGATCAAACTTACATTGCATATATTGTTTTTTTTCTACTAAGTCGGAAGCCTTTACTTTCTAACATTTCTCTTTTAAGATTGCAAGATCAAGTTTATGTTTCTATACTGCTCTCTATATATTTACAAAAGTGGTACACTAAGTAGCGAACTTCTAAAGCTTGAAGAAGTTTCTCCTGATTATAGTGGAGTCATTTTGTGTTATAGAGTGCCTTTGTGACCATATGAAAGGTGAGGAGACCTAGTCACAAGGACTAGCAGTGATCAGTTCAGTGGGATGGGCCTCCGCATTATGGCTGGTCAGGGATCAATTTCTGTACTGCCCTATTTGAGATAAGTAAAAGCTGAGCATATGCGGGCAAAAGGTTACTAGGAATGGACTTCTCTGGCCAAGAAGTTCGAAGAACGACCTCATGGTAGCTTCTCCAAGTTATAATTTGTGAAGGGAATGGCTCGATCGTGCCAAGTGCTTCATGGACCACTGAGAGCAGTGCTCGTTACCCAGTGCAGAAGCCACAGATCCTGTGCTATTCATTTACTTTCAGCATGTTTCGAGTTCTCAGTTCACTTATGGTGGCTGGCAGCTGGTATTGTAAAGGAGTTGTAAGCAGAGAGCCACTGGCCACAGATGCCCTAAGTTTGAACCCCCCTTAGCGGGTGGCTGGATCTTTATTCATGTTTCTCTTTCTTTTATTTTTTCCCTTGATGGACATCATTTTCTTGAGAAAAAGAGGTTCAAGGTGCGTCACACTTGAAACATTGTCGTACCTCCCACCTATCATTTAAACATAATGCACCTTAAGCACATCTCAACATTGATCATCACTCCTTAAGCACATCTCAACATTGATCATCAAAATAACACATCTACTCTCATAAATATCCATCGTGTATTGCTTCGAAAATAATGGCGCATTGTAGGAGTGTTTATCCTTTAAACATAAATATAACGCATCTTCTCTCACCTAAAATGTTCATTGTAACCTACCCTCTAGAATTTTGTTTTCTATCAATTTTTTGTGAGATTTATGTTCCAATTGAAATAAAGATTGAGAATAATAATAATAAAAAAATAGAGTGAAAATAAAAAAAAGTTCAAGAGGACGAGATTTAGAGAAAAATCAAATGATTAAGAGAAGAAAATTAAAAGAGATCGATAGAGAGAGAAAGATTGAAAACGATCATTGAAAGGAAAAGAGAAGCCGACAACATATGCACGTGACAGAAAAATCATTGAACAAGGAAGAGATCTACAACAGAGGTAATTTAAGAAATTTTTGTAAAAAAATATGCATGTTTAGTCAAATGGGAGTATGAGTAGCGATTATGCCAAACAAAACCCAACCTTGTTTCACAATAAGTCTCATCGGCTGCACGTGCTCTTGTTCATAATTGTGGTCTGACTGTTATACTAACATTTAACTTCAAAAAGGCAAGATTATGGCTATCGTTTCTTTCAAACATTTTGTTAATGAATGAGTTTTATCTCGTTTAAAAGAGTAAACATGGCAAATAACGTGAAGGATTCGTTTAACATGTTTAACAGAAAGTGAATCCGCTTCTAGATCTGGAATTTGGTTGTACGGACTGAAATGGAGACCCACAATCTTATCAAGTAAAATGCAGTGGGTGGTATTGGGCTTTATTTACCATTTATTATTTACAAGGAGGAGGAGAGTAAATAAGATCGCTGTGTTGCTGCTGCTGCTGCATATGCAAGAAATAATTTCTAGATCAACATTCAACACTGACCACTTCTTTTTTTTAAAGTTTTATGTAATCTTTTTCTAAGGATGAATAACAGCATAAATATTCAACAAACAAATTTATAGCACAGGTTAACACCAAAAGCTAGATGCAGATAAAAGGAGGGGCCACTTCAAATTATCAAGGCCTACCAACTTAAATAAAAAATAGTTTTACGTACAGAAGATCATATTAATGAAAAGGCAAGAAAGAAAATATAAGTAACTGAAATCACTGTTGTCTTTCACAGCTGTAAAGTAAGTGCAGTGAAACTAACAGTGGATGAAGGATCAATAGATAAAAGGATCTACCCAATTCATCTCACGAGATCTCCACAAGACAATATCTGTCGGGTCTACCGGTACTTCTTCCAACCAAACCATTTAAGGGCCAAGGGATCAACGGACCAAAGAAATCCACCCTAGCTAAATGTCCCATACTCTTCCATCTCTAACAACCTAGAGACCTTCAACCGGTCATGAATTATGCAGCAATAAAGAGTAAGCCTGAGCCATATTAAGGTGTTTCCAAATACCAACTCGATAATTAGCATCTTCCCCACCTAATTTTTTTATTGTAGGAAATCAGTAAATTGAGAGTCCAGCATGCTGTTACTGCTATACAATAGGTTAATAAAACCACAGACTACATGATTAACCAATGCAATCATTTGGAGAAAAAGCATAAGCAAACACAAAAAACAAAAAATCAGCATACGACATCTAAACAAGCTGATCCATCTGGGTTATGGATTACAGAAAATCAAATCAACCCCACCAATGAACAAATCTGTGCACACAAAATCCTGAAAGCACACTACCTCAAATCCACTACCCCTGAAGGTCATAGTACAAATCAATTTTGGTTCTACTACCAAGAAAAAGTGTTACCATCAAAACTGCCAATTATGACAATATTATCTAACATCAATGCCGTTGGATCTAGAAATAGGTGTGAAAAATATATTGCCAATTAACAATTTTCATCTAATGATACAGAAAAACAGTAACTTCATTTCAGATTTAGTTAGAAGATTATATAGGGATTTTTTAAAAGATTTTCATACAGGTGCAGGTTCGTTGGCCTGCTTGTCACTGCCCTGACCTCCATCACCACCTTCACTACTTTTCTGTTGTATCAATGCCTGCTCAGACGGTAAGTTCTGTTTAGCTTTCTTACTTCCTTCAACTTTCCAGTAGTCCCAAACACGGGTCTTTGGAGGTGGCACCAATTCTGCAATAGGTGCAACTAACCCTGGTTTACCATCATCTATGACAGCATCAACCAGACCATAGTCCTTTGCTTCCCAAGGATTCATGAAATTATCACGGTCAGTGTCTTCCTCAATCTGCACAGCAAACAACCAAATGTAGTTGGATACAACCACATAACATGAAAAAATATATAAGTTTCTTTGAGGCTAGAATTATTGCCGCTCACCTGACTTTCAGGCTTCCCAGTAATTCTCGACAATATTTTGTTCAATTTCACTTTGTGGTACATCATTTCTCTGATTTGCAACCCCATCTCAGTTGTCTAGATGCAAGAGTGAAGGATAATAAATGCGTTAGTGTTTTAGTGGGATGAGTTTTAATTGATCACATGCATGATATAAATATCCAATTCTTAACACAAAGGCGATCAAGATAACTGCTTAGGGTAGAATAGCTATAGGACCTGGAATCATATTTATCATTGTTACAAATTTAAGCGAACTACAAAACAATAAGTAACTGCTTTGTGAAGTTCAGCGCTAGTGCTACAGGATTTGAAATCGGGGGATCGTGGGAGAGAAAGAGAGAGATGACCAACTGTTTTCCAGAGAGACGCAGATTAGATGCAGTCTGCTTGTGCCTTAGTGGATTGAGTTTTCCATGCATTTAATAAAAAATAATAGACAAGGTATGCGCAAGATTAGACTCAAAGGATATCATCAGCATCAACAAAATCAAGCAAGTAGTGGAGGGATCAGTAGTTCCAAACCTCAGCGGATATCCAGACACACACGTGCACAACACAAAGACATGGATAAACACTCAAGGACAAGTTGTTTCTGACGTACAATGACAAATCTGACAACTCTTAAATATACACACGATAGAATAGAAGCTTCAGATTAAATATATATAAAGTGACCCGATGCTCCTCTCTGTAATCCACATGACCCATTTGCAAACACTTGGTGTGGTAACTTCATCTAGAAGATAAAATTTCAAGAATAAGAACAGGAGGCACACTCACCTTTCCCCCAGCAGTCCCCAGCGGCTGATGAATCATTACTCTTGCATTTGGCATGCAATACCGTTTTCCTTTTGTTCCAGATGCAAGCAGAAATGCACCCATGGAAGCCGCAAGACCAAGACAAACAGTTGAAACGTCAGCCTTGCATAACTTCATTGCATCATATATACCCATTCCTGAAATTGTATAAGAACACTGCAACGGTAAGGGGATAGACTGGAAAATTAAAGATCAATAAGTGAACCACATTTTTAACATATAAACCAACCAAAAAAGAATCAAACCGCTGAGAAATGCATTCTTGGAAAAGAATAAGGATATTATTGTGGCAGTAAAGAGTCAAGCATAAGGGAAACAAGTATCAATCAACGATTGTTATGATCTAGGAAACGAGAATGCTACTGATGGAAAGCAGGTACTAGTAAATATAAGAAGGTAGGATATTGTCAAGAATCCACAATGCACACTAAAACTTAGAATACCACCTTACTTAACTAGATAAGAACACAGTTAGGCCACAAAATGAACAGAATGGTGACTCCTAAAGTAGGTGTTCAGCTGGTTTGAGTCCTATAAGCCCATTAAGTACTACTTAGGGTACTTTATATTGTTTTATATCAGATGATACGATCAACCAAACTGCTGAAGGATTTAGCTTCGATAAATATGTTTTAGAGATTAAGTCTGATAGATTAAGCATTTGAAACAATAAATTCTTTCCATAGATATCCAAATTAACTGAACCCCATAATCTAGCATTTAAACAAGTGTTATGTGTATCGCCTTGTATTGTATCGATACACTACACTGTATCACTCGTATCATATGATATGTGCGATACACCCCATTTTTATAAAAATCCCGCTTTAAATGGGCAAGGATTGATCTAATCTTGTCTTTTTTGGCAAACAGAGGAAAGTGAGACTTGTATAAGCTCAACAGCAATCATGACAACTAAAGTTCTTAAATTGGAGAACTTCAAAGAGGTGTACCGGATTCTCTCAAACCAGACCAAGTAATCTTACAGATTGAAGTTGAAGTATCCCAGTTATTAGAACCAGCAGAAGCAGCATCCCTTGAGGGCTATCAATCCTTCATTGAGGTTGTTCAGCATGATTATCAAAACAAGATGAATGCATGAAACAAAGAAGAAAATGATGTCGTCTTTGACACTGAAATCAGTTCAAGCCTGAGAATTTTCCAGCCTCCTGGAAAACACTATTCAAATTTTGGCTTCTCAAACCAATGATGAATCTTCTATAGTGAAAACAACAATACCAGAAATTCAGTCACCTCTGGTCAAATTCTGGCTCCCATTAAAAGCATTGGCGCTACCTCAAAACAAAATGAAACTAGGCAAAGTTCTCTTTCTTGCATTTATAGTTCATATAGTGCTTGATAACTTTGGTTATTTTGTCTAAGATTTGGCGTCCACAAGTAGATATCTAGAAAATGTTTGTTGCGCTTAGCAAATGAGGCCCATCATATAAGCGTTCAAGTTGTTCGCTCTTGGACAAAATTTCATCCAAGATACCTTGGACCTGATCCACTCTCTCTCCATAAGGCTTCTGCAAGACTTTCTAAAGAGATGAAAAACGCTTAAAAAAGATAAGCTACAGGTCATACTTTAACAGTGGGGCTTTAAAAGGTTGGAGGTTTATAAGAAGGCATTTCTGAGTCCTATGAAGGATAGAAAATGAGATGAAGAAAGAGACGGATAGCAATTGCAGCTTGGGTGCCAATAAAGCGCAACTCATAAAAAAGAATCTTAAGCAAGCTAAGCATTCAAAGAAGATGCTTCCCAACCTTAGTGCTTCAGGAGAGTTCTAGGATTAAGATTTCGAAGGGTCTGAGCTATACCGATCTTGGTCTATAAATCTGAATCATTTCCTGAATAGACATGACATATATACAGAAAAATGTCTCCAAAACTCAAAAGGGACCAACTACAGATACTTAACTACCAATCTGTTATGAATATTAAAGGTTTATAAGCTCATACATGTTTTCTCCAAACTCCTAGAAAGAAGACGTGACAAGGGGAAGCTCCCTGGCAGCCACCAAGGTTGTGTGCCACCCTTTAGCAGGATAATACTTGCCAACAAATAAAGCTTTAGAGCAGTTAGAAAAACAGCAACATCTCTATCAGCTGAACACCACCAAACTAGCAAAACTAGACAAAGGCATCCCAGTAGTAGTCCTAAAATAAGCTTAAGCTGATATATGTAGATGACCTGAATGGCATAGAAAGGGTCGTAACAAAAGATATTCAATTTTGAAGAAGTACAGCCATATGTAAAAGTAACAAACTCAACTTTACGAAAACCAAAAATCAGCTATTATGACAAGGCTACTCTACTGTAGGGGGGGCGGGAGAGGAGAAGAACAGCAACCACCGTATCCATATTCTGCACTGAGTGTGTGTGTTTTGAGAGAGAGAGAGAGAGAGAAAGAGTACCGGCAGTGACGGAACCGCCTGGCGAATTGATGAAGAGCGTGATGTCTTTGGTTTGGTCTTCGGCGTCCAGAAACAGGAGTTGGCTGATGATCAGATCCGCACTCAAGTTGTCAACCTGCCAATAATCCACAATCAATAACACAAGGAAGAAGATAACCCTGCCAACCATCCCTCTCTCTCCCTCTCTAACACACACACACAGACCTGGGAGCCCAAGAATACAATCCTCTGCCTCAAGAGCATGTTGGTGGTATCCAAATCCTCCAATCTCGGCATCCATGGGCCACCACCCACATTCCAATTTGAAGAAAGGTTGCTTCTGCTAAAAGTAGCGGAAGATTTGAGTGCTCCGCAGCATGTCACTGACCGCCCCTTTCGGTAGTTAGGTCTCCTATTCGGGCAGTCAACACGGATAAGAGTGCGAGAGGAAGGAGACGACGAAGAGGTGGTTGAGACTAACACAGCAGTGGAAGCCAACGACGAAGACAATCCCAAAGCCATGGTGCTCATCTCCATGGACACGAAGAAGGGGGAAGAGTGAGAGTGCTACACTGAAGAAAGAAAGGGGGCCTCTCGTCCTCTCTGTTCTCTGTTCCGCTTACGTTACCTTAGATTTTTTTGAGGTTCCTTTTGAAATAAAAGAATTTTTTTTGAAGTAAATGAGATGGCAAAATTATTTTCATAAAAATCGTTTTAGTTGCGATAAAAGCTGTTATCATGGGTAGCATGATTTGAATATTTGGTAAATGGAGCCCAACAAAGCTGTCCTCAGGGGTTGCAGCCATAACAAAGGATTTCTCCTTTTCTATTCTTTCGTTCATTGAAGTCCGGTTTTATAATTATATGTTTCATAAAAATTAGGTAGACCGGAATCGGCAGTTTCGAGAACCATCGGTTTCAAGTTGTCTAAAACCTAGAATTGAAACCTAACTGTTCCAAGACGATTTCAATTTCCAAACAGCTCCTGAACCAGTTCAATATCTTTTTAAAGAGATTTTAAAGCACATTCTATTGAGCTACCGATCAACCAGTAAGAGTGAATACAACAACAACTAAGCCTTTTTCCATACTAGACGGGGTCGGCTACATGGATTCTTTGTTTTCACATATCCCTATGGTGTGCCATGTTAGCAGTTAACTCCCAATAAGCTAGATCATTTTTTATTGTTTCTTTCCAACACTTTTGTGGTCGTCCTCTACCTCTTTTAATACTTTTCAAATTTAATTTTTCTAACTTTCTTACAGGTTCTTCTTTTGATCTTCTTTCCATATGTCCAAACCATCTTAAACGATGTTTTCTCATTTTTTGTTTCTAATAACCTCATTATGTATACGGTCTTTTCTTGTATGACCACTCATCCATCTCAACATCTTCATTTCTGTCACATACATCTTTTGTACATGTTGATGATTAACTAGGCAACACTCAGAACCATAAAACATGGTAGGCCTAATTGTTGCTCTATAATATTTACCTTTTAATTTTAATGGTATCTTCTTATCACAAAGAATACCTGATGCTCCTCTCCATTTTAACCAACCAGCATTAATTCTATGTGTAACATCTCCATCAATTCTTCTATCACTTTGAAAAATTGACCCTAGGTATTTAAAACTTTCCTTTTGAAGAATGCAATGTGTGCCAATTTTAATTTCTATGTTCTCTGAAGTAACCAAATGATCAAACTTACATTCCATATATTCTGTTTTCGTTCTACTAAGTCGGAGGCCTTTGCTTTCCAATGTTCCTCTCCATAGCTCCAATTTTCTATTAACTTTTTCCTTAGACTCCTCCACTAATACAATGTCATATGCAAACAACATACACCAAGGTACTTCATCTTGAATATGTTTTGTTAATTCATCTATCACCATTATAAATATGGACTTAAAGTTAGTCCTTGATGTAACCCAATATTAACCTCAAAGAAGTTTGTCATTCCTTCACGAGTCCTCACACATGTTTTTGCACTATCATACATGTTTCTTATAAGGTTAATGTATGTTAATGGGATACCCCTTTTCTCCAAAGTTCTCCAAAGAAATTCCCTCGGTGCCCTATCAAAAGCCTTTTCTAAATCAATAAATATCATGTAAAGGTCTTTCTTTTTTGCTCTAAAATGTTTCATAAGACGTCTCAAAAGGTGAATCGCTTCAATAGTAGATCTGCCTAACATGAATCTAAATTGGTTCTCTGTTGTACTTGATACTTGTTTTAACCTACACTCGATAATTCTTTCCCATAATTTCATAGTATGACTCATTAACTTGATACCTCGATAATTCGCATAATTTTGAATGTCTCCCTTGTTCTTATATATGGGTATAAGTGTACTTGCTCTCCATTCCTCGGGCATCTTTTGGTTTTTCCATATTTCATTAAATACTCTTGTGAGCCAAGTGATTCCTATTTCTCTTAGTATTTTCCAAACTTCTATAGGAATATTATCTGGTCCTACCGATTTACCACCCTTCATATGTTTAAGAGCCTCTTTGATTTCATTATTTTGAATACGTCGGTATAAATTATAGTTTATATTCTTTTCTGACTTAGCTAAATCTCTTAAACTAATACTAACATCTTTATTTTCATTAAAAAGATTATAAAAATAGTTTTTCCATCTATTTCTTATATCATCATTTGCCACTAGAATTTTTTCATCCTCGTCTTTTATGCATCTAACATAATTAAGATCTTTAGTTTTCTTATCTCTAGCCCTAGCTATCCTAAAAATATCTCTTTCACCCTCTTTTGAGTTGAGTTTTTTATATAAGTCCTCACAAATCTTAGCTTTTGCTTCACTAACGGCCTTTTTTGCTTCCTTCTTTGCTTTCTTATAAGCTTCTAAAGTTTCACTAGTTTTCTTAGCATAATGTAATTTGTAACATGTCCTCTTTGCCTTGATTTTATTTTGTACTACTTCACTCCACCACCAAGCTTCTTTTTGTGCTGGTACACCTCCCTTAGATACCCCTAACACATCTTTCGCCACTTTCCTAATATGTATAGCTATATTATTATTTCACATATCAGAGGGTGTGCCAACATAATTTCAAACATCTCCTTGAAGGACTTTCTGTTTAAATATATTTTCTTTCTCGCTTTTGAGGTTCCACCGTTTAGTCCGAATAGCTCGATGCACTCTTTTCTTCTTTGTCCATTTTTTTATTTGTAAATCCATAACTAAAAGTCGATGTTGGGTGGTTAAGTTTTCTCCTGGAATTACCTTACAATCTTTACAACACACTCTATCTTTTTTTCTACAAATAAAGTAACAGTGAATGTTAGAAAAAATATATAAACCTTAATAAGTGATACAGTTTGAAACCACTGATTTTAAGATCGGTTCCAGTTATTGTCAGTTCAATCCTAATTCAAACCACCAAACCGGTTTGGAATTGATCATGTCCAAGTGTGGAGTCCATCTTCCAAAAAACTTTAAATACTCGGTAGCATGGCAAGGTCCACAACTTGAAGGTTCCGAGCCATTAGAATAGATCCAATTCGTTACATATATTCATAGTAAGATTTTGTTCAACTGTCTTTGTTCTTTGATACACAAGAAAGGCTAATATGATCTAAACATTAAAATATTAGAGCATTCGAACTGAAGCCAATATTCATAAAACTTCAAATTCTATTAGGACCCGAATTCCTATACCAACTATTTCTCTTACAACTGCTTATAAACTTTATCAAATTCTATACATAATGCTAAGTTTCACATTTAATCACATCCAAAACCATGCTAGGAGTCCTAAAACAATTAAACGATCAAGAACATTGGTGTCACCATTGTGCTTTCTGATCAATAATTCCTACAAGACAAGGACTCAAATTGTAGCTCCAGATTTATACTGTCACATCTTCAAGATCAATGGCTACGGTTACATCCCTCAACTCAAGTCATCCAAGCTACGGGTGTTAATGGTTCGGTTTGGTTCTATTCTAGTCTTAACCTTAAACCAAACCGTTATTCATGGTTCTTAGTATTTTGAAAACCGGGCCAAACTGTCTAGCATGATCATACGGATGATTTAAGTTCTATTCGGTTTTGAATCATGATTCTACTTATTTAAGATTTGACTAAATTTGAGTATTATATTATTTTATTATTTGGATCTCCAAATTCTCTCTCTATATAGTTATAAAACTAATACGTATAGTTTATTAATTCGGTTCGGTTGTCATGGTGCAATTCCAGCCAAATCGTCAATTATTTTACCTGTTAGGTTTGATTCGGTTCCAGCGGTCCCTTAATCCCTCCCTACTCAGAACGAATCAAATCCATCACACCATGTTCTGCCGCACATGTCCTCCGTCAGGAGCGACGGCAACAAAGAAGCTCGCGTCACCACGAGGAAGAAGATATAATCCTTTTACCATATTGGTCTTTCGCGTTCACTATCGTCACCAATAAAGCAAGAAAAAGGATTTAACCCTTTAACCCTCGGGTCTTCACCATCTTCGAAGTTCAATCTCGGCGACAATAAGATCGAGAAAATGGATGGTGGTACTGGCGGAACGGCGATGGAGATCAGCAGAAGCAACGTTCTGAGCGGTATGATCCCTCTGTTAAAGATTCTCTGCCTCACTTTGATGGGTCTCGTCCTTGCCCATCCTCGGATCGCCATCCTCCCTCGAGCGACCCTCCGTCTTCTGAGCAAGCTCGTTTTCGCCCTCTTCCTTCCTTGTCTCATCTTCACCCACCTTGGCACTTCCATGACACTCTCGAACTTCATCCTTTGGTGGTTCGTTCCCGTGAACGTCCTTATCTCGACCCTCTTTGGCTGCCTTCTCGGCGTCGGCGTCGCCGTTATTTGCCGGCCGCCGCCACAATTCTTCCGCTTCACCGTCATAATGGCCGGGTTCGGCAACACGGGAAACCTCCCCCTCGCTATCGTTAGCTCCGTTTGCCACTCTTCCGATCACCCTTTCGGCCCCGATTGTTACCGGACGGGCGTCGCCTATGTTTCCTTCGCACAATGGGTCGCCGTCATCCTCGTCTACACCCTCGTCTACCATATGATGGAGCCACCCCTCGAATTCTACGAATTCGTCGACGAGGATGCTGCCGGGGACTCCGACGAAGACGATCATGGCATCAAGATTGACGTTGAGGGGCCGCCGGTAGCGGTCGGAGATGGGGGAAATATCAGCAGGCCGCTGCTGGTCGAGGCCGAGTGGCCGGGAATTGAAGATAAGGAGACGAGGCATTCGAAGACGCCGTTCATCGCTAAGGTGTTCAATAACCTCCAATCGGGACTCTCCCAACTGGGATTCCCCGAACTCGACTCCGGTAAATTGGACGGTCCGATGACGGCAGACTGCGAAAATAGCCCCAAATCTATCCGCTGCCTGGCAGAACCGAGAATGGTGAGAAAATTCCGAATCGTCGCAAAGCAGACGCCGATTCAGCATATTCTACAACCACCAACAATCGCTTCTTTGTTGGCAATCGTAGTGGGAATGGTTCCCCAATTAAAGGAATTCATGTTTGGGGAAGATGCCCCTCTATCCTTCTTTACAGATAGTTTAGATATTCTCGCTGGGGCATTGGTGCCGTCGGTCTTGCTGATTCTCGGGGGGATGCTTGCAGAAGGACCGAATGAATCGAAGCTCGGAATTAGAACTACAATCGGGATCAGTTTTGCAAGGCTTTTGATATTGCCATTGTTGGGGCTAGGAGTAGTGGCATTGGCTGACAAACTGAATCTGTTAGTGGCCGGTGATAAGATGTATAGATTCGTCCTCCTCTTGCAGTACACGACGCCGAGCGCGATCCTTTTGGGAGCCATAGCCAGCCTCAGAGGATACGCTGTCAGTGAAGCCTCTGCACTGTTATTTTGGCAGCACGTTTCTGCTGTGGTCTCCCTTTCTCTTTATGTTGTCGTCTACTTCAAATTGCTGTCTTTTGTTTGATTAGTAAGCTTTAGTTGGAGATTCTTGCATATAAGCCTTCGTCTCAAGCAGAAAATTATGATTTTTGGTTCCCTTTTCTTCTATATTTATTTAATGCAAGGCCTTGATCAGGCAAGAATTAAATTTTGTGGAAAATTTGGGAGTTTAATGATGCAATTTCTGTCCTTCTGCCGAGATGTCTTTATGTGAGAATCAAAATTCTTTCTTGCTCAATTCAATCATGTAAATGGAGTAGGTAAACTCAGTTTCGGTGTATGAAACGATTTTGATAGCTGGAGTGGGTACTAGTTAGTTGTAGGCTGTGTTCAGTGGCATCTGAAGGCATGCTCGCATCTCGAATAATCGCCAGCCAGTTGAGCAAAAAATCTCGACCAGCCTTCTTGAATCAAATATGTGCCAAGAACGGAGCTCATGTTGGTTTTGTTTTGACGCTACGTTGTTTAAGACCTTGAACTCTTTGTTGTTCTCTAGCTGCGAAGTCGTGGAGGATGATGGTTTGGCATTAGCCTCTGCACCAGTGGAATTTTGTAGCATCCTCCTTATAATTTGGTGAAATGCCAGTGATCGATATGGTATGCCACTAGCATGACAAAAACTTGTATTTGGATCAGTCGATGAGATGTTAAAGGTGAAACATAAATTTTCAGTGTGTAGCGTGGCGGATCCAACCCATCGCATGACATGATTAACTAGTTTCTGGTTAGAAGTTCCCAGTGTAGTTCCTACTGTAAAAAGTAATTATTTATGAACAACGGAGAATAGAAATGGATGCTCCTAGATGCTAATATTTTCAGTTAAGAAAGATTCTAGCCGGTGAAGGCATTGGTGTGCAATTTCAGGTCATATTCATATATATTTTGTATGAAGATCATTGGTTTGTATCTGAAAATGATGGATCTTACTGTTTAATAACATTGTGGCGACATTTGGCTACTGTGTTGCCTATAAGATATAAGAAACAAGCAATCCAACTTTAGGTATTCTTTTGATGATCAAGAACATCAAGAACAAAGTTCATTGCAATTGAGAAGGAAAAAGATGGCCATGTCAAATTATAAATGCTGAAATGAGGGATACAAGTTTGGCTAAAGAGAAAATTTGCGGGTTTCTTTACCTCTACACGTCAATGTAAAACTCTTGTAATTAACCACTCTTATGCAGAAGTTATGGTTGTCTTCCCTCAGTGTTCATGATACAAGGAGCCTTTCACCACATTAATCCATGTTTTCAAGCGCCTACCTCAACGATAGACTTGCCTGTTTTAGATCCATGTTGTGTTGAATATAATTTTCACTGCGATGCAGCCGTCTCAAAGTGTTCAACTTAATATTCTCGGATTTTGCCCTAATTTACCTTTCATAAGAATTAGTCGATAGAAGTTTGATACTGGAGCAGTTTCAGGTTATTGTGTTAAAATATATTGTAGTTTGGCCGGGTCATACCCCAGCCGTCCACGCTGGAAATCAGTTTCGATGGGTCTGTCCCGGGGAGGCCAAGACCAAGAAAGGGAGCCCATGGCTAGGAGCATTTTCCAGGCCGTGGGAAAAACCTACTGTTGTCAGGATGGGAATGAAGCGGAGTGTCATCAATCTTCTTCCCCAATCGGGAAACCCTCGGACGATCAGAGTGGTTTGTGACTGTGATCTGCGGAGAAGAAGTGGAAGGAATGGAACGAGATGGAGTCAATGGCGAAGGACCAGAATGTGAAAGACCATCAGTCTGAGCAGAACAGTAAAACGTATAATCAGAGAGAGAATTACTTCTTTTCCAGCTTCTAGTTGTCTTTCCACCAGCAGATTCAAGGAAAAAATAGCGTGTTATTAGTTTTTCTCTCTCTCTCTAAAGCCTATAAACTGCTGAAAAAATGTTGATTTGCTGATCTTTTGTTACTGGTTTGATTTTGACTCCATTATAAAAGAATATTTTATATTAGATACTCCCACCGAGACATGAGAGGTTTGAAAGTATCTTATGAGACATGGATTTGATGATTCAGATGTGCATCTATGAACTCTTAGCAGCTTCACCAAGTGTTGTCCTTCAGCGTGCAAGTTGGGAGACTTTTGTTGCTCATCCAACAGCATGAAGACTGTAGGCTACACCCGTCTCTTAGAGAGTCTGCTGCTCTGGCTTATGGAGCCAAGGTGCCTTGTACACCATTTGCAATAACCGGAAGAAGCTTTTTTCTTTGAGAGCAAAAAGAGAAGTCAGATTCTCGGAACGTATCTGCCATTCATCTGTTGAAAGTATATAATGATAAAATCATGTTTTCTGAAAAATCGTACACACATTTTTAACATAGATTCCCTTCATCACTTCAATAAAATTAAGTTGGATGTAGTCTGAAAGGCTGAAAGTATCATACTGTCTGCCATTTGGCATTACACTTCTGTTCGTGATATTTCTGTGGTTCCCCTAGCCGTCTAATATACTCTTTGGTTTCTTCAGTGCTCTGGCCCAGTTCTTCGTAACAGAGAAAAGAGTAATTTCTTTTGTGACAAAAGAAAGATTTTGATGCGGCTTGAATTTATATTGACACGAAAATGACCTGACCCAAAAAGCTCGTGGTGGAAAATGAAATGGACATGAAAGCTGGATATGTGCATTGGTCGCGGAGGGCATGGGCTGAAGACTTCGTGTTGTTGGAAAGTTTCCTTTTGTGTTTATCTCTTGCTGTTATTTTGGAAGAGGGACTACAAGAAAGATGAGCAAAGGAGTTACAGGGTTATGAGATCTTATGAGATTGTGAGAGGTAAATTGATCCTAGGCTGCTCTTCTTTCATGAAAGTGAAAATATTTTCCTGTTCTCCTGTCAAACCACATGAATCCTTGTGTTTTTATCCTTTCTCTTGTTAACATTTACTATAAACCAGATGGTGATTGTGCTTCCCTATCGTTTCGTGATTTGTGCAACAAAAGAGTTGATTAATGAAATTGACACATGAAAGCCTTCTCTTGGACTCTTTGACTTTTTGCCAGGTTATGTACTTTTATGTAAAAATGTATATGAAAAAAAAGCAGAAAACTGATTTATCTTGTGTCATGGTGACATAACACGAAAGAAAATCTAAAATCTGTTGATAGAAATGCCTTCAAATTGACATGGTTACCTTAATGGTATCTAGTTGATTGGAACTATGGATCTCTTTGAGAGTCATTAAATCAAACACTTTTCATGAGAGCTGCTAAACAAGTTGAAGGGACGAAACATGAGATGTTCAATGAACTGAATATGAGCAGATTATCCACAAAACATGTCACTTGCAGAGTAAAATTTGATTAAACTCTACTTCAGGTGTATGGATTTAGCTCATTATGGCTATGTAGGGAAAGAATTTAAGGTATGCTGTGTTGGGTGGCATCTGAAGGCATGCTAACATCTAGAATAATGACCGGCTAGTTACAGCAAAGAATCTCAGCCAATCTTTTGGAATCATATAGGTGCTAAGAAACTGGAGTTCATGTTGGTTTTTGTTTCAATGATACATAACTTGAGACCTTGAAACCTTTGTTGTTCTCTAGCTTCAAATTATTGGGAGATTATGGTATGTAGCCCTGTCTGCACCAATGGAATGTATTGCTACCACCTTATTACAACAACAACAACTAATCCTCTTCTCATACGGGATGGGGTCGGCTACATGGATTCTTTGTTTTCATAGAGCCCTATCATGTGACAAGCTAGCACTTAACTCAATATAAAGTAGATCATTCTTTATAGTTTCTTTCCAACACTTTTGTGGTCGTCCTCTTTTGTTTTTAACATTTTCACAATTTAATTTTTCATATCTTTTTACGGGAGCATCCTTTGGTCGTCTTTCTACATTCCAAACCATCTTAAATAATTTACTCTCATTTTATCCTGTATTGGTGCTACTCCAATTGGTTTTTAATAACCTTATTATGTATATAGTCATTTCTTTTGTAATCACTCATCGATCTCAATATCTTCATTTCTGCTACGAACATCTTTTGCACATGTTGATGATTAACTGCCCAATACTCAAAACCATTAAACATATCAAGTCTAATTGTTGCTCTATAATATTTACCTTTTAACTTTAATGGTATATTTTTATCACATAGAATACCTGATACCTCTACCCATTTTAACCAACCGGCATTAATTCTATGCGTACCATCTCCATTAATTTTTCTATCACTTTGAAAAATTGATCCTAGGTATTTAAAACTTTCCTTGTGAGGGATACATTGTGTGCCAATTTTAATTTCTATATTTTCTCAAGTACCCAAAAGATCAAACTTACATTTTATATATTATGTCTTTGTTCTACTAAGTCGGAAGCCTTTACTTTTTAACGTTTCTCTTCGTAGTTCCAATTTTCTATTAACTTTTTTCTTAGACTCATCTACTAACACAATATCATTTGCAAATAACATATATGATATTTCATCTTGAATATGTTTTGTTAGCTCATCAATGATCAATATAAATAAATATGGACTTAAAGTTGATCCCTAATGTAACCCAATATTAACTTCAAAAGAGTTTGTCATTCGTTAATGAGTCCTCACACAAGTTTTTGCACTATCGTACATGTCTCTTATAAGATTTATGTATGTCAATGGGATACTTATCTTTTACAAGGTTCTCCAAAAAACATCTCTTGGCACCCTATCGTAAGCCTTATCTAGATTAAAAAATATAATATAAAGGTTTTTTTTTGCTCTAAAATATTCTATAAGACATCTCAATAAGTGAATCGCTTTAATAATAGATCTATAGGGCATGAATCCAAATTAGTTCTCTGTTGTACTTGATACTTGTCTTAACCTACGTTCGATAATTCTTTCTTATAATTTCATAAAATGACTCATTAACTTCATACCTCGATAATTTGAACAATTCTAAATATCTCTCTTATTCTTATATATGGGTATGAGTGTACTCGCTCTCTATTTCTCGGGTATCTTTATATTTCATTAAATAGTCTTGTAAGTCAAGTGAGCCCCACCTCTCCTAGGTTTTTCCATTTCTTAGATCTATCGAGCATGACTCTGAATTGGTTCTATGTTGTACTTGATTCTCATCTTAACCTATATTCGATAATTCCTTTCTAAGCATTTTATATAAATCCTCCTAAATTTTGGCTTTTACTTCATTAACGGCATCTTTTGCTTTCTTATAAGCCTCCAAAGTTTCACTAGTCTTCTTAGCATAATGCAATTATCTTGCACCATTTCACTCTACCATCAAGCTTCTTTTTGTATCGGTATGCTTCTCTTAGATATGCCTAACACACTTTTATCACTTCTCTAATATGTATAGTTAGTTATATTGTTCAACATATCAGAAGGTGTACTCATATAATTCAAAGCAAATTGTAAAGCTTTATGCACTATATTCTTCCTTGTCCACTATTTTACATGCAAATTCAATACTAAAAGTCGATGATAAGTAGTTAAGCTTTTTCCTGGAATTATCTTGCAATCTTTACAACACGATCTATCTTTTTTTCTGCAAAAGAAATAATCAATTTGTGTTTGTGATAATCTACTCTTATAAGTAATTAAGTTTTCATCTCATTTTTTGAAAATTGTATTGGGTATAAAGAGATTAAAAGTCATAGCAAAATTTAAAATCTCTCTACCCTCCTAATTTATATCCCCAAAATCATAGTTTCCATGAATACTTGATATCCTAATGCATCTTTACCGACATGTACATTTAAGTTTTCGTCCCAAACAAATAATCTCTCTTTGTTGAATTCTTTGAATTATCTTATCTAACTCCTTCCAAAAAACCTTCTTCATACTATCTTCTAATCTTTCTTTGGGTGCATAAGAACAAACTATATTCGAAGCCTCTACTCCTAATACTAATTTCACTATCATAATTCGATCACCATATCATTGTATATTTATTATACTAGCCTTTAAATCTTTATTTATAATAATACCAACTCCATTTCGAGCATTTTCTTTTTCTCAGTACCATAATTTCAAACTTGTATTCTCAATTCACTTTGCTTTTTCTCCAACCCGCTTTGTCTCTTCTAAATATAAAGTGTGAATCTTTCTTTGAATCATAGTATATACCACATCCATTAACTTTTTGGTCAACGTTTTGATATTTTAAGTACCAATATGAATCTTATTATCTAGGACTAGCTTACTTACCCCCCGCATCCTTCAATTTTGAAAATGTGAAGACTTTGTAACTTGTTCACTACATTCAGGAGATAACATTATCAGGATTAACTTCTTTACCCATACCTATCCATGATGTGGGAACCCTCTTTGTAATTGATTCACTACATCCGGGTGAAGATGTAGTGACCCTTACTTTTAACTGCATTCGGGCTTTGCATTGCGTCGCTAAGAGAGAATGCTCTAAAAAATTACTTATAATTTTTAAAATCCATAGTAGATAAGTCCGACAAAGTTTTACGTTAGCTGTCGGAATCCTAACGCAACCGTCCTCCTTTATTCGGGCTTGGAACCGACCATGCAATAAAATGCCGATGATTCGATATGGTATGCCATTAGCATCAGAAACAACTTCTACTGCCCAGATCAGTTTCTGAATTGTTTAGCTGAACTTAAATTTTGCGTCTGATGGGTGACAAATCCAACCTATCATGCCACATGATTAACTGGTTTCTGGTTAAAAGTTCCTCCTGTGAAATCCAAAGTGTTCAACTTAAATTTCGAGCTTCCAGTTGTCTTCCCAGTGACAGATTCAAGGGGAAAATAGCGTGTTATTAGTTGTTTCTCTTTAAAAGCCTATGTGTTCCATTGTTGTTTGCTTCGTGTCTGTCAATGAAAATTTTTGAAAGTCTACAAGGCAAAACTACAGAGAAATATGTTGATGATTCGCGTTAAATCATGCTATCGGTGGCTAGAGATTTGCTGATCTTTTATAAGCTGTTTGATTTTGACACCATCGTCACGAAAGCATTTAGATGACATATTCCCAGGGAGACATAAGAGGTTTGAGAGGATCTTACTGTACATGGATATGATGATTCAGATAGGCATCTATTAAGACGTTTTCAATATGCAATTTTTTATCCTCCTGCCGATCGTGCGAATCATAATGAAGGCATACTAACATCTAGAATAATGACCGGCCGGTTAAAGCGAAAAATCTGGGCCAATCTTTTGGAATTAAGTAGGTGCTTAGAAACTGGAGTTCATGTTGTTTTCTGTTTTAATGATACACAGCTTAAGACCTTGAACCCTTTGTTGTTCTCTAGCAGCGAATTCTGGTACGATGATGGTGTGGCATTAGCCTCTGTCTGCCCCAGTCGAATTTACTACTACCTCTTTATGATTGCGATAAAATGCCAGTGAAATGTTAAGCAGAACTTAAACCTTGAATCTGAATTAAGGTGATGAGGCGGACCTATCACATGATTAACTAATTGCTACTTGGAAGTTCACTTGTAGCACCTCTGTGAAATGCAACTTAAGAGTACTTCGAAAAGATAATTATTGATGAACAAGGGAGCATGGAGATGGATGATTCCTAAATGCTAATATTTAAGAAAAGTCCTACCATGTCAAGGCATTGGTTTCCCATTTCAGGTCATCTTCATGTATGATTCATATGAAAATCACTAGTTTATATCTTTTGGTTACAACTGGAGGCCGAAGCCACCTATGCACACCCTGGGAATCGAACTCATGGACTTCATCTCGTGAGTGGTGAGTCCTTCCAAGTGAGCTACCGCTCTGAGTGCAATCACTAATTTGTATTGATAAATCTTACTGTTGAATAAGGTCGTAGTACCATTTTGTTCCTCTATGTTGGCAATAAGAAGCAGAAAACAAATAATCCAAATGGAGAGGAAAATGATCACTATGACAATAATAATAAAAGCTGAAATAAAGGGTATAAGTTCATTTGGCTAAAGAGAATTTGCGGGTTTTTCCGTAGGTATATAACAACAACTAAGTATTTTCCCATACTAGATGGAGTTAGGCTACATGGATTCTTTGTTTCCATCGAGTCCTATCACGTATCATTTTTCGCAGTTAACTAAACATGAGCTAGATCATTCTTCCGTACATATCAATGTGCAAAATCTTGTAAGAAAGCACACACTATAGTTGTCTTCCCTCAGTATTCACGATATGAGGAGCCTCTTAATCCATCTTTGAAATGCCTACCTTCAAGCCCAAAGCTTAGCTGGTTAGGCTCTTATTATAATTCTTCAATTCTCCCATCTCACCGAGGCAGCAATTTCTGGTTCCAACTTTCCAAAACAACTACGTACAGGCTATTGCCTGGGTTCTTGCTTCAAAGTTAATTTAGCTGCTTCACGGACAACAATGGCGGATTTTTATGACCATTGTGACAAGTTTATGTCATGAATGATGTAGGCTATTGTGTACTTTGTACAAATACAGTATTTGAGGATATAGAATCCCATAAATCTGTAGGTATCGGTTTTGAAGAACTTCCACTGTAACCCTTGGTAGAATGGAAATATGGAATTCGACTTGGGACTTGATGCACCTTTCTCCATGAGCTGGCTCTTTCCACGAGTTTGCACAGCACAATTAAGGGCATCTCCCAGACATATAATAAATTAAAACAGGAAAAGGCTCTTATCCTATAACTTTCCTGTCATCCTTTGTTTATCTATTTATTTACTTTTACCGCAACAAAGCTGCAAAGGCGAGTGGTAGATGCTGCTTCAACTTAATACTCTAAGCCTTGTTTCAGGCACCGACTGTCTTCAATGAGTAAAAATTTGAATATCTTATTCATACTAACAACCAATTCCGCCCATGTAACATGGCAAGTCCGGATAAAGGATGAGGGTTGCATTAGGCTTTCGACAGTCAACGTAAAACTTTGTTGGGCTTACCTATCATGGATTTTATAAATTATGAGTATTGTGTTGGGCGTTCCCTCTTAACGACGCATTAGAGAACCCAAATGCAATAAAAAATAAGTAAGAGCCTCTATATCTTCATCCAAATGTAGTGAATAAACTCCAGAGAGGGTTTTTATATCATAGATGAGTGTGGATAAAAAGTTAGTCCTGCTATATTTTCATCTAAATGTAGTGAAAAAGTTATAGCGAGGGTCTCCACATTTTTAGCATGAACGGGTGCAGGGGTAAGAACGCTAGTCCTAGATAATAAGATTCATATTGGTACTTAGAATATCAAAACATTGACGAACAAATTAATGGAGGTGGTAGATATTGTGATTCGAAGAAAGATTTACATTCTATATTTACAAAAGACAAAGTAGGTTGGAGAAAAGCATAAGTAAATTGAGAATACAAGTTTTAAATTATGGTACTCAAGAAAGGAAAATGCTCGAAATAAAGTTGGTATTATTATAAATAAAGATTTAAAGGATAGTGTAGTAAACATATAATGATATGGTGCTCAAATTATGATAGTGAAATTAGTGTTCAGAGTAGAGGCTTTGAATATAATTTGTTTCTATGCACTCAAAGAAAGATTAGAAGATAGTATAAAGAAGATTTTTTTAAAGGAGTTAGATAAGGTAATTCAAAGAATTCAACAAAGAGAGATTATTTGTTTGGGATGAAAACTTAAATAGACTTGTCGGTAAAGATGCATTAAGATATCAAGTATTCATGAAAACTCTGATTTTGGGGATATAAATGAGGAGGGTAGAGAGATTTTAAATTTTGTTATGGCTTTTAATCTCTTTATACCCAATACAATTTTCAAAAAATGAGATGAACATTTAATTACTTATAAGAGTGGCTTATCACAAACACAAATTGATTTTTTTTTTTGTAGGAGAAAAGATATATCGTATTGTAAATATTACAAGATAATTCCAAGAAAAAGCTTAACTACTCAACATCAATTTTTAGTAATGAATTTGCATGTAAAAAAGTGGACAAGGAAAAATAGAGTGCATAGAGCTATTCAGAGTAGATGGTGAAACCTCAAATGTGAGAGAGCATATATATTTAAATAAAAAGTTCTTCATGGGGATTCTTTGAATTATATAGGTACACCTCCTGAAATGTGAAACAATATAACTAACTATACATATTAGGGACGTGATAAAAGTGTGTTAGGCATATCTAAGAAAGGCATACCGACACAAAAAAAAGCTTGATGGTGGAGTGAAATGGTGCAAGATAATTGCATTATGCTGAAACTTTAAAGACTTATAAGAAAGCAAGAAAAGAAGTGAAAAGTGTCATTAGTGAAGTAAAAGCCAAAATTTAGGAAGATTTATATAAAATGCTTAGGAAAGAATTATCAAACATAGGTTAAGACGAGTATCAAGTACAACATAGAACCAATTCAGATTCATGCCTGATTGATCTATTATTGAAGTGATTTACCTATTGAGACGACTTATGAAATATTTTAAAGCAAAAAAAAAAAACCTTTATATTATATTTTTAATCTAGATAAGGCTTAGGATAAGGTGCGAAGAGATGTTCTTTGAAGAACCCTAGAAAAGAGAAGTATCCCATTGACATAAATAAATCTTATAAGAGATATGTACGATGGTACAAAAACTTAATATTGGGTTATATTAGGGATCAACTTTAAGTCCATATTTATTTATATTGGTCATTGATAAGTTAGCAAAACATATTTAAGATGAAGTACCTTGGTGTATATTATTTACATATGACATTGTGTTAGTGGATGTGTTTAAGAAAAAAGTTAATAGAAAATTGGAACTATGGAGAGAAATATTAGAAAATAAAGGTTTCTTGTGACTTAGTAGAACAAAGATAGAATATATGAAATATAAGTTTTATCATTTAGTTACTTAAGAAAATATATAAATTAAGATTGTCATACATTACATCCTTCATAAGGAAAATTTTAAATACTTAGAGTCATTTTTTCAGAGTGATGAAAAATTGATAGAGGTGTTATGCATAGAATTAATGGAGGTTGCTTAAAGTAGAAATAACCATCAAGTATTCTATGTGACAAGAACATATCATAAAAGTTGAAAGGTAAATATTATAGAGGACAATTAGGCTATTATTATTTTTTTATGGTTTTTAGTGTTGGGCAATTAATCATCAATATGTATAAAAGATATCCGTGACAAAAATAAAGATGTTGAGATGAATAAATGATCATACAAGAAAAGATCGTTTACATAATGAGATTATTAGAAATAAATTAGGAGTAACACCAATAAATGATAAAATGATGAAAAATTGTTTAAGATAGTTTGGACATGTAGAAAGACGATGAAAAAAAGCTCTATTAAGAAGATACGATAAAATAGATTGTGAAAGTATTAAAAGACTAAGAAGACTCACAAAAGTGTTGAAAAAAACTATAAAGAATGATCTAGTTTATATTGAGTTCTACTAGTATGGAAAAAGGCTTAGTTGTTGTTACTATTCATAGTGTCAACTAGGTTTAAGCATCCAATGCTTCTAACATATGTATGCACCATCCCCGGAATCAAACTTGCCTCCACACCTTGCTAGTTGAGTTAACACTATCTCTACGCACTCATGCACACACATACACATTGTCCTTAGGGCAAGTTTGGATTGATCATAGCGGTAATGTATTGTGAACGCAAATCTTAAGATTATTCATGTGAATTCGAAGCACAAGCTTTAGGTAATTCGAATTTCAAATAGAGAATCACATGGCATATTTGCAAAAGTAGGTTATTTGCAAAGAGATTCATTGTGAAAGTTGAATAAGGACAAGAGAGAGATATCACCCATGCTCTAAGATCTCACTTATTTATACTTTGACCATCATAACTTGTTTTTTCCCTAGATCTACTTGGTCATAGGCTATCTTCTTCTTCTTCTTCATTTTGGCTCCACTTATGGTGAGGGTTTACCCTTAGTTGGTTCACCCCAAGTTTAGGAGAAATGTGTCAGGCAGATGACATTCAATGTGGAAGTATGTTGGATGTTTTACGTGGGGGTGGTGATATTTCTAGTACTAATGCATTAGTTCTAATCGATTAAATACCAAATTGCTAAAAATGACCATTGGGTTTTGTTAATTAGCATAGAGGTAATATAATATTAAAATAAAATTTGAATATATCTACCTATGTATGTATGCATGTATATGTACACACATACATGTACACAAACCAAAACTGGGTTTATACATCATTATTTAATCAATTGGCTTAGATAACAAGAAATATCACTATTATACACAACAAAGGGGAAAAATGAAAAACAAAGATAAGAGAAAACGGGTAACTTTGTTTCAAAGAGAGAGAGAGAGAGAGGAGGATCCCACCTCTACCAACTATAATTTATAAGATTTGAAAATGACAAGGCAACAAAAATATTATTATTTGTACAACAACTACTAAGCCTTTTCTCATACTAGATTGGGTCGGCTATATGGATTCTTTGTCTCTATAGAATCCTATCATATGCCATAATAGTAGTTAACTCAACATGAGTTAGATCATTCTTTATTGTTTCTTTCTAACACTTTTGTGGTCTTTCTCTTTCTCTTTTAATATTTTTACAATCTATTTTTTTTGTACCTTTTGATTGGAGCTTTTTTTGGTCATCTTTATATATGTTCAAACTATCTTAAATGACTTTTCATCATTTTATCATCTATTGGTACCACTCATAATTTATTTTTAATAACCTCGTTATGTATACAATCTTTTTTTGTATGATCATTCATCCATCTCAACATCTTTATTTTTACCACGGGTATCTTTTATACATATTGATGATTAACTGCCCAACAATCAAAACCATAAAACATAATAGGCCTAATTGCTGCTTTATAATATTTACCTTTCAACTTTAATGATATCTTCGTGTCACATGGAATACATGATGGTTGTTTTTATTTAAACCAACCTACACTAATTCTATGCATAACACCTCATCAATTTTTTCATCACTCTTAAAAATAACCTTTAAGTATTTAAAACTTTTCTTATAAGGGATGTAATATATGCCAATATTAATTTCTATATCTTGTGAAGTAACTAAATGGACAAACTTATATTTCATATATTTTATCTTTGTTCTACTAAGTCGAAAGCCTTTATTTTCTAATATTTCTCTCCATAGTTTAAATTTCCTATTAACTTTTTCCTTAAACACATCTACTAACACCAAGGTACTTCATCTCAAATATATTTTGCTAACTTATCAATGACCAATATAAATAAATAGAGACTTAAAGTTGATCCTTGATGTAACCCAATATTAACTTCAAAGAAGTTTGTCATTACTTCACGAGTCCTCACACATGTTTTTGTACTATAATACATATCTCTTATAAGATTTATATATGTCAATGGGATACCTCTTTCTTTTAAGGTTCTCGAAAAAAAAAATTTTAACATGCTTTCATAAGCTTTTTTAGATCAATAAATATCAATGTAAAGGTTCTTCTTTTTTGCTCTAAAATATTTTATAAGATATCTCAATAGGTGAATTACTTTAGTAGTAAATTTGCTTGATATGAAACCAAAATAATTCTATGTCATACTCGATACTTGTTTTAACCTATGTTCAATAATTCTTTCCCATAATTTTATAGAATGATTCATTAACTTGATACCTCTATACTTCGCATAATTCTAAATGTTTTCCTTGTTATTTTATAGGTGTAAGTGTATTCGGTCTCCATTGTGTAGGCATCTTTTGATTTCTCCATATTCTATTAAATAGTTTTGAGAGTAAGTGATCCTTGTCTCTCCTAGAATTTTTCATACTTCTATAAGAATATTATTTGGTCTAACAAATTTACCAACTATCATATGTTTAAGAGCCTCTTTCACTGCATTCTTTTCAATACGTTGTAGAAATTATGACTTATATACTTTTCTGATTTGGTTAACTCTCCTAACCTAATATTAACATCTGTATTTTTTTTAAAAACTTATAAAAATAATTTTTTTATCTATTTTTCATATGATCATTTGCTACTAGAATCTTCTCATCATTATTTTTGATACATCTAACAAAAGTAAGATCTCTAATTTTCTTATCTCTAACTTTAGTTATCCTAAAATTATCTCTTTCATCTTCTTTTGAGTTATGTTTTTTTATATAAATTCTTCTAAATTTTAGTTGTTGATTCACTAATGGTCTTTTTCACTTTTTCTTTGCTTTCTTATAAGCCTCTAAAGTTTCACTAGTTTTCTAAACATAACGTAATTTGTAATATGTTCTATTTATCTTAATTTTATATTCTACTACTTCACTCGGGCACCAATCTTCTTTTTGTGTCGGTATGCCTTTGTTAGATTCACCTAACATATCTTTGTTACTTTTCCAATATGTATAGTCATATATATTAGAAGGTATACTTACATAAATTTAAGCATCTCCTTGAAGAATGTTCTCTTTAAATATATCTGTGTTCTCACTTTAAGATTTTACTATTTAGTCCGAATAGCTCTATGCATCCTTTCTTTGTATTCACTTTTTGCCACAAAATCCATAAATAAAGTCGATGTTGGGTAGTTAAACTTTCTCTTGAAATTACCTTACAATCTTTATAACACAATCTATCTTTTTTCTTATAAACAAAATAATTGATTTGTGTTTGCAATAAGCCACTCTTATAAGTAATTAAATGTTCATCTCATTTTTTAAAAATTGTGTTGGCTATAAAGAGTTCATATGACATAGCAAAATTTAAAATCTTCCTACCTTCTTTTAAATCCTCAAAACTATAGCTTTTATGAATACCTTGATATCGTAATACCCCTTTACCGACATTTCCATTTAAGTCTCCTCACAAACAAATTATCTTTTTTTGTGGAATTCGTTGAATTACCTTATCTAATTCCTCCCAAAATACCTTATGTATACTATTTTCTAGTACTACTTGGGGTGCATATATGTACAAAGTATATTCAAAGCCTTTACTTCTAACACTAATCTCACCATTATAATTCGATCTTCATATCATTGTATATCCACTACACTATCTTTTAAATCTTAATTTATAATAATACCAACTCCATTTCGAGTCTTTTCCTTTCCTAAGTACCATAATTTAAAACTTGTATTCTCAATCTCTTTTGCTTTTTCTCTAACCCACTTTGTCTCTTATAAACATAAAATACGAATATTCTCCCAATCATAGTATCTATCACCTTCATTAGCTTGTCGATTAATGTTGTGATATTCTAAGTAACAATATGAATCTTATTATGTAAAACTAGCTTCCTTACTCCCACACCATGGTGAAAATTTAGAGACCCTCTTTGCAATTTGTTCACTATAACTGGACTATCTTCTTTACCTATACTCGTCCATGATGTGGGAAACCTTTATACAATTAATTCAATCTTGACGAAGACATAGAGGTCTTTACTTTCTTTTATTCTGCATTTGAGGACTGTAGTGCATTGCTAAGAGGGGATGCTCCAACATAATAATCCTTATAATTTGTAGAATCCATTATAGATAAATCTTATCAAGTTTTACGTTGGTTGTCTAAAGCCTAATGCAACCCCCTTCCTTTGTCGGAGCTTAAGACTACGTGAGCGGAGTTAAAGATTATCACGTGCCCTAAGGAAATTTATTTTGTTCATCCATTTTGCTAGAGTTAGTGAACAAAAGAATTTTGAAGCATTTTTCTTACATAAATTGTGAGAAAAAGTTCCAAACTCCTAATAAATAATACATGACACATGCAAAATTGGACGTGATTTTTGGTGGTTAGGTCGGCACAATTAAGAATATTTACCACCATAAACTATCATGGCTCGGAATGACAATAGTTTCTCCCCCACACGCAGAGAGAGATGAGTGCTACGGGATTTGGACTGTATAAGCATGTGCTGAGGAAATCAACAGATCATTAGAAGTACTGATACCACAATCAAATGATGTTTAGCAGTCAAATCCTACTGTTAGGCTGTAATTAAGTAGTACAGGGATAACAACAGGATCAACAAGCTTACATCTATGCAGACTGAAGGTCAGCAATTTATGCCATGAGCAGATGATAGCTGCAATTGTACAATGAATTCACTATTTACAGATCATAATGGTGTTTCTAGAAAAATTAATCAGATTGTGATGGCTCCACCATGCATACTTAGATACATATTTTACACATACACATACATATATATATATATATATATATATATATATATATATATATATATATATATATATACATATAATACATACAAAAAGACACACACACACACACAATATATATATATATATATATATATATATATATATATTGTGTGTGTGTGTGTGAGTGTGTGTGTGTCTATGAATAGATGTATATAGAAAAAGCTTAGTATGCCCAGTGTACTTGATTCCCATGTGTTCTCTAATTCTGAATTTGTTCATCTCTTAAAAGAGATGATTGAGATTTTTAAGGATGAGCAAAGCATATTAGACTTACTTTATATCTATCTATCTATATGTGCATATGTGTGTACATAAATGATAGCTGTAAAATGATGATGAATATACCAGAAGAGAATGTGTTGCTCACCAAGAATGGAATATTAGGCAAAGTAGAACGAGTTTGGTGTTTGAAGACTATTTACATCTATATGCTTTTAGTTAGAAAGATTAGTTTGCAAGTTAGGAGACAGGTCATGACTAATTTGTTGATAGAAAGTTTGATGTTTGATTACGGCATTTTTTAGCCAAGCTGCTAATGAAGAAAGGATAATTTGGGGTTCTAACACGCATTTAAAAAGAAAGAACTGCACCGCACGCCCATTCATGTGAACACACATGCACACACTGTAGCTCAATGGCTTTTTAGTTGCATATGTGCACGAGAAAGATGTACCTAAGTCAACAGCTTTCACTAAACTATGTTTCAAATCTGGCTGGTTTCAAATTTGGCTGGTTTCTTCGGTGCTGATGCTATATATATATATATAGCATATATTCATGTATGCTTAAGTCTACTCAAAGATCTTGATTGTTTGATGGAAATAATTAATGGTAGATATTTAAATTTAGAAAGTGAAAAGTACGTTGCAATTTTCATACTTGATATTTAATGCATTAGATACTTTTTAAATTAAAACTTTACCATTGATCATACCAATTAAACCGTAGAAATATTTAAGCAAATTTAAGCATGAATGAACGAGCACATGAACTATTCTCTCATTCTTTTTATATATAGTGGTTCATGCTTAATCTTATCAATACTTAAATCCATTCAAACATTTTTATCATTTGATCAATACAATCAATAAAAAAGATTTGAATTTAAAAAATGAAATATAAATGCAAAGTACAAAGAGTACAACCATACATTTCCCCCTTTAAATTTAAACCTTCATTGTTCATCACGTTGATCGGAGGGTAGAAATATTTGAATAGATTTGAGTATGAATGCAATACTAGGAGAGAGAGAGAGAGAGAGAGGTAGGCTTCCATTGGAACAAAAACAGAGAAGCTCATCCGCTGAAGAGTATTGTTCATAAATCGAAGAGTTGGTAATTTGCATGTTGTATCAAATTATAAACCAAATGCTCCGCTGGTTTGTGCTTCATGAGACGAGATGAACTTTTGTGAGTCAATCGAGTCAAAATGAACATCTTACAGGCCGTAATGTTTGCTACATTTCTCTTATTAAATGTGGCAAATCGGGTCGAGAAGTAGCGCCATTTTGGGTTTGGGCCAAAGGCAGATCGAAGCTGACCGTACCCGCTGGGCTTTGGTTGTGATTTCTCAAAACCCAAACCCAACATGACCTAACTATAACTTCAAAGTATATAATGTATAATAGGTGGATATGCATATATTTGCTTATATATAAATCCCGGTGAGCTTTGGGTTGGTTCACATGGACACGTACCTGACTCTGGGTACCTAAACACCCACTGCGACCTGGATTTTCTTGGTCAGGTTCTCAACCCTGAACACTACCACTAAAATTAATCATGTACAAAATCCCTGTTTAAACCATTGATGCCTCATTCAAAATTCTTGAAAGTAATTGAAATAATTTAATTACCAGTGTTTATCTCCCTCTTTTCCTCCTTAAAAGCATCAAGGTGTGACCATTTTGCAACGTTGAAGAAAAAGGCCAAGTCGTGTCATCAACGGGCAGCACATAGATGTCTCTACTTAGCCCGAATACATGAACCGGTCTCTGCATTAACCGACATGGCCCGGTCAATGTGACCTCGGGTCTACCAACTATTATATTTAAACTATACATGAACCGGTCTCTGCATTAATCGACATGGCTCGGTCAATGTGGCCCTCGGGTCTACCAACTATTGTATTTAAACTATATATTATATACACTGGGCCCTTAAAGAAAGACTTCAAATTAGCTTGCCTCAGCTACAACAGGAATTCACTAAACCAAGCCTATCCCCACACTGAACTGCTTAGGAGCCTTTTACTTCTCCTTAGCCAGGTATGTACACCCCGATGAGTGAACTTGCGACCTTCATCTTGTGAATCGAGCCCCCTACCAGGTGAGCTTAACGTTCTGAGTGAGAACCTTTTTCTTGTAGAATACTTTTACAACAACAACAAAGTCTTTATAGAGCTTAATCACGTACCATACTATCAGTTAACTTAATAAAAGGTAAATAATATTTTATTGTTTCTTTTCAATACTTTTAACAAAAAAGAAACTCTTGTGCTTAACTACATTTTCTCACCGTTCTAATCTTCTTTTTTAATTTTGTTTAAATCATCTTAAGTGTATCTCACCTTGACTTTTTTTTTTATTTTCTTTTTATGAAAGGATTTGTTGACGCTGAAAAATAAAGAGGATTACGTAACAGATAGTTAGCAGAAATCTCTCAAACCATTTTATCTTCAAGCTTTTGATTTACGATTTGGGCCCCTCAGTCATGACCCAAGTCCATATTTTTTAACCTACTCGATTCAAAAACGAGCAAATGCAGAACGCAATTAGACACTACGGATGAGACTGGAGGCGCCCTTTTTTTTTTGCTCTTTTCTAATTTTAAATTGAACTCTGAGCTGTGTTTCTGAAAACTATGCCCGGGCCCGGTACCGTGATTTGCTCGATAAAGAAAACCAAACAAGACAAAGGACTTCTTCTCGGCATTATCACCTTTATATATTTTAATCTAACGGTAAAATACCAGCTTTAAAGGCTGCTTTCATGGCCTTCCATCACTACCAACAGAAAAGGATAAAGCTACAAGATGATAAAATCTTTAAAACACCATGAAGAAAAACGCAGATGCTGGTCCCCTTCGAGATGAGAATAAGAACCATCCAACCGTTGGAACATTACCCAAAGAGAAAAGAATATGAAAAAGAAGAAATGCAAGAAAATCCACTGTTGTTCATCATGAGTTGTTTTGCACGACAAGGAAATCCATATGCGGAGAAAGGGAAGGAGAAGATTAGGGTCCATAGCCATTAATATCGTAATTCACAAGCAAAGCCCCAATGTGGCATAGCTCACTGGCATCTAACAGAACATCAGGAGTTCAATACCCGAGTTGGACCATGGCAGGGATCTGTCTAACTCCCTATGAAAAGAACATCACAACCAAAAGGAGACTCAAAACCCACACCAAAACCAGAACCAAGCCTCTTGTTTTTGCTGCATGGATTAACAGTCGCCACTGGGCTCAATCATATCTAGAAAGGAAATGAAGCTCATATATTAAATGAAAACTCATCATTCGAGAGCATCTTTACAAAACTTGGACGGCTCACAAGCCCAGCAAAACCCAAGCTTTTCAACTCACCATCTCTGCATCTCTCTCTCTTTCTCTCTCTCGCCCCAAAACTCTTATCAAGATCACAAAACTATGGTCATCCCAGTGAAAGACCAGACTTTACCAGCCTCGCAAGGAGAATCCCAGACATTCACCAAATAACACCAACAAAAAAAAACTGAGGCATACTCCATTATTACCCTCTTCTTCCCTCATTTCAGCCACCTTAACGTAACTACAAAATTATATATGAAATAACACGAATAAATACTATCTAAACTCCACCATGATAGCGTCATCTTGTATCAAACATTCATCCAGGAAAGAACTTCAGCATCGATATCAAGATTGCCATATAACTTAAAAATGTCAACGTCTTCGTCCAGATCACCAATGAGAGCATCTACACTTGGCGAATTCATGGGGTCCAAGAACAAATCCAAACCTTCAGCGAAGGGATCAGGAAATCCAGTTAGGTCATCCAACGCCAAAGGAATCTTGGGTTCCTCATCAAACTCAATCAAGTTTACCCCGGAAGAGGCAGACTCTCCGTGCTTACGGCCGCATTCATTAACAACAATCGTTTTGTCAGTCTTAGTGAAGACATTTCTTGAAAGAGAAGGTTCTGAAGTCGCAGAGAGGTCGAGAACAGAGGAAGGAGAAGACAGCGCAAAATGGCGGTTGTCGTCCTCAGAGACGCAAGATTTAGAAGCCACAGACGAGGAAGAGTCGACCGGGGCGATTTTTAACGCTTTTCGATTGTTACTCCCGGCTAAAATTGATGAGGAGTCACATTCCATCTCTCTAGAGGCTTTCTCATAGGCTCTCGCCGCTTCTTCGGCAGTGTTGTATGTGCCAAGCCAGACTCTTACACCCCTCACCGGATCTCTAATTTCTGCTGCCCATTTGCCCCATCTCCGCTGCCGCACGCCCTTATACTTGCCGGACTTCCCGTTTTCCGGCGGGAAGTAAGTCGATCTCTTCTCACAACTCTGTTTTTGATTGCTGGTGACGCTGTTGTTTTTAGAAGCAATTTTCTTCCTGGAGCTGCTATCGACCGAACTCTCAGTGTCGTTAGCAAAAGCCACGCAGGAGGAAGACGGAACGGGGATAACAATCTCCTGAATCAGCTTTTTTCGAACAGGAACCCCGCAGGAAAAGTCGATGGCGTTTCTCCGGCGGCATCTAACTCCAACATCGCTCTCTTCATCACTAGAGGAATCTGTAGCGTCCGGGTCATTATAGAGGACGCGAATCTTCCTCACCGACTCCCTCATCTCGGCAGAAAAATGGTTCCTTAAACCCTTCTTAACCCCTTTCTTAAGGGACTTGTGCTGGCCCATGGCATGTCTCTGAGGCCCCGGCATATTTCCCTCCCGCAAAAGCACAAAATCAAAGGAAGGATTGAAAGAAATCTCAAAAAAAATGGAAATGGAGAAAAGTATCAAGAAGGAAAGGAAGAATGAAACTGAATCAATGGCGTCTATTCGCTGTTACGTCAAAACTCCTCTGAAGAATAAGAACGGCATCGAATGGAGAGATAATAACTCTTTGCACCCGCTGCTTGCAACTCGAAAACCACACCTGCAATAAAAGGAAACAATCCACTTTAGATCTTCCATTTAACACTCAAATAACAAAGAGAAATAGAAAGGAAACGAAATCAAATGAAGTAAAAAAGAAAGGAAGCTCACAGATTCGAACTTAGACGCATGCCTACGCAAAGATGCATGCGCGAGAGGAGAAGGAAAAGAACGATGGAAGACGAAACACGCCAGAATTGCTCTTCACGGATCGAAATCTCAGCCCCAACCGACATAAATCCCTTTATGCACTCCCTTATCCTCCTCTATCAAAATCTAAACCAGAAAAGAGGAACCCAAAAAGGAACAGACTAAACGAAGCCTCCTGTTTGCCTCCCTCGACCCTTTTAACCAACCACCAAGAAAAGGAAAGGTCGTCAAAAAGACGGAGATACAATCGGAGAAGAAAGAGAAAGGAAGGATTCGATCAGTCAGAGAGGAAAGAGATAGGTGGGTGTTCATAAGAGGCAGACGGCGTCTCAGAGAGAGGATTAGGAGTCTATGGCTCTGGTGTGTCTGCTCTACTGCCTCTCAGAATATTGACAAAAGAGTGTACCAACAAAATGCAGCAAAAGCAATCGGAAGGAGATACCAAAACAAAGGTAGAGTTTCTATCACTCAAATTCCGACAGCTTCAGATCGGAAAAGTTCCTATTACAGATCCGTAGACGAAAAAACCTCCCTTCAGTCTACGTCTCCTCTCTCTCCCTCTCTCTCTCTAACCCTCTGGCCTGAAACTAAAACCCTCGATTCTTGCATCTTTCAGTAGTTTTATACACAAGCCTCTTTTGCTATTTGTTTGTGCACTTGCATTCACCTCTCCTCCGAGTGTCAATAATAAATAAGGAAAGAGCAAAGGCCGTCATAAATAAAACAAAACAAAACAGGAAGGACGGGGCAGAAAAGAGGCCATTCATGATATCTATACATCATGCATGCCATCCATATGCCATCATCATCATAGCGTGAGACCTTCCATGATGGCGTTATAAAGGTTTTTTCTCAGTTTACATCGAGAACTGTGGATGGCTTTATGTTCTTCAATAGATGAGCAGTACGGCATTTTGACTGGAAACTGATACCTGAAGAGTCAGAGGTCTGCAGTCTGCGGTCATCTTCTCTAGTTGTGTATGACAACAAAATACCAGCTATATTTTTCTTTCTTTTAGAATGAACGATAATTCTTTAAAATAGCTTATTTATCTTAGGTATTGGCTGAGTTACGGTAACGGAAATACAAGGCCAGATCATATTTCCGGGAAAATAACAAAGGAACTATCCTACAGCTAGAGCACTCACTGGTTAAAGGTCATGCGTTCAATACCCGCAGAATGCAACTGACTAAGGCCTCCCGTCGTGGGCCGTGCTTACCGAGCTTCGGCCTCCCCGTAGTCTCAAAGGAGAAGGACCGTCAAAAGACACAAACTAACTGTGATAATGCATCAATTAACAGCTACCAGTCCCATGAACTAGTGAGCTCTACCTCCTCCTTGCACCCATTCGCCTCAGCGCCAGCTTCGGACTTGTAAAACTTTTAAGGTAAATCAAGTCAAAATATTAAAAAAACAATTAAAAAATTATTTACTTTCTCTTAAGTTAAACATTAACATGATGATCGAATGTAGTATAGGAAAAGTCTTTGTTGTTGTTGTTGTTGTTGTAGGAGGTGAGATAGCGGCCTCTTCTTGTTATGAATAGGTGGACCGATTTTCGGCAAATCCATTCACAAAGAAAGAGAGTGGGTTAAGACTCTCTTCCATGAAGGGTTAGATTCATTTGCAAGACAAAAGTTCCGTTAAAAAGTAAGAAAGCAAAGATAAAAAAGATAAATATATCTTATATAGAGCGTCAATAAGAACAACTTAAGTTAGAGGTCCATGCAGTGGCCGACTCAGTAATTCTTTTGAGTTGAAGTGCACTATGTATTTGGGGTGAAGCATACTTGTATTTTATATTTATTTGATATTTATAAATTATTTGTATTTTTATTTACAATAATGGACCCAAAAAAATTAGATTTCACCTCACCTCACCCTAAAATGGGTCTGCCACTGGGTCCATGTCTTGCGTGCAGATGCAGGGGACCAAGCGGGTTTGTGTTTCAGGTCATGTGTTCGAACCTTTTACTTTGTGTCAACCTGAACACGACCTGATTTCAGTACATGTAGACCATGTTTATGTCAGTTATTAAGGCACAGTAGGACAGAGTTTAGGCTGGAAAAGCGCTGGTACTGGGCCCATATCTCCAGCACCCGTCCACTTGTTTGCCATTTTCTCGCATATTGGAGTAAGTATTTAGTATAAAAGTTTTAGAAGAGAAACATGTTTTTTTATGCGTCTACTTTATTAATCAATTAGGAGGGCATATATGGTAATGATTGGATCTAGATTATATATATATATATATATATATATATATATATATATATATATATATATATATATATATATTGAGAGAGAGAGTGATTGAATCTTTTCCACCACTAACACGTTCATTCATTATTTTTTAGTGATGTGTGTATAATAAAAGTATTTTTAAAGCTCTTTAAAAAATTTGAAATCATACTCATAATGTCACTCAAAGATAATGAGTGAGCATCACAGGATCCAGTTATATATATATATATTATACGTCGTGCTTGAAAGCATTACACAGGGGCACTTTATCACTTATTTATCTGATTAAGGTGGTTTAGAATTTTTTCATATTAGTTTAAGCATTTAGATGAAAGTTCAATAAAGTCCGTGTGTGGTCATGCTACATTTATTTGAATGAATACAATATATGCTCGACGAAAGCATGCATTGCACGACTGAAAGAACACGTGAAGGGAAGCAGTTTTCTTCTTCAATGCTAAAAATGATCGAGTGCAGTCCATTCTGCCAACTGGCTTACAATATCTCCAACAAAATAATGGAATATGTGCCAGGTTGCCACAGTAAGGGGTACTGGAGTTTAGAAAGGCTTTTATATATATATAAGAAAACTTGTATAACATGTTCGATCTTGTATTATTTTAATAGTTAACTCAATATCAGCTAGATTATTTTTTATTGTTTTCATCCAACCCTTTGTAGTATATTTTTTTCTTCTTAACATTTACACAATCTAGTTTCTCATACTTTTTCATTTGAATTTCCTTTGATTGTTTTTTACGTGCTCAAAACTATGAAAACTTTATATAAGTTCTAACAAATTAAAACAAATCTTAACTATCATCTTCATTAGTAATTGATTGAATTTTTTTGTTTCTCCAATTCAAATTTCAAGCATCTATCAACATAACATGAACGGTTAAGATTTATTTGAAATTGCTAGCACCTAAATGTAGCTTGAGAGTGGCGGATGGTATGGGTCAAGAAATCAAACCTTTTCTCCACTAGGTAAGGGTACCTAAAAATGTTGTTAGCTACCATCGAACTTAAGTCATATTAGTCTCTCTCTCTCTTCATTACAACAAGAGGCTGAAGTTAGGTATGTAGAACCCGAGAATCGAACTCACATCCTGTGAGTCGAGTGTCATGCCAGGAGAGCTCACACTTGACTACTTATATCATATTTGTATTTCTAAAAAAATAAAGATAAAATTTTATTGTTTCCTTGGAACGTATTTGAGGCCTTCGTCCCGTTCTTTTGAGTCGTTCACCATCTAGTTTGTCAAAGCAAAATTACTCCCCTCACTAAGATGCCCTGCTTGAAAGTCTAAATACTTTAATGAAATGCATATGAACCCACACACATACCTCGATGGTTTTGTAGTGGATAATATAACCGCATGAAAAGGTTGCTCTCTCTCTCTCTCTCACACACACACACGCCTTTACATGTCCAAACCCTGATAAATCAATGTACATTTCTTGTTTGCACGGTAGTTAGCATTTATACTTTCGCGTCATCTACCTTTCCAAGAAGGCAACCTAATTTTTTTGTTGGGTGAAGGATTGAACTATATGGATATTTAAGAGAAGTATTCGTGCACATTGTTATAGTTAATTAAGATAACGTACTTGAGTGTTTATCAAGGATAAGATAGAGATAAATCCTTTAGATGGCCCTATATGTAATATGTATATATAAAAGATTGATGACTTGTATAAAATTCTAAAGCTAAACTTCAAAAGCTCATAAATTGTAATTCTTCACTGTGAAAGCTTGGTGTTTATCAACATGTTCTTACTTTAGTGACACTTCTAATTTGTTTATAATAACCTCATAATGTATACGGTCTTTTCTTGTATGACCACTCATTCATCTCAGCATCTTCATTTATATCACAGATATCTTTTATACATGTTGATAATTAACTGCCCAACACTCATATCTATAAAACATGGTAGGTCTAATTATTGCTCTCTAAAATTTACCTTTTAACTTTAATGGTATCTTTTTATCACAAAGAATACCTTATGCTCCTCTTCATTTTAACCAACCACCATTAATTCTATACTTAACATCTCATCAATTCTTCCATCACTTTGAAAATTTGACCCTAGGTATTTAAAACTTTTCTTTTGGAGGATGCAATATGTGTCAATTTTAATTTATATGTCCTCTGAAGTAACCAAATGATCAAACTTACATTCTATATATTCTATTTTTGTTCTACTAAGTCGAAAGCCTTTACTTTCTAATGTTTCTCTCCATAGTTCCAATTTTCTATTAACTTTTTCCTTAGACTCCTCTACTAACACAATGTCATCTACAAATAACATACACCAAGGTACTTTATCTTGAATATGTTTTGTTAATTATCAAACACCATTATAAATAAGTATGGACTTAAAGTTGATCCTTGATGTAACCCAATATTAACTTCAAAGAAGTATGTCATTCCCTCATGATTCTTCACACATGTTTTTGCACTATCGTACATGACTCTTATAAGTTTATGCATGTCAATGGGATATCTATTTTTCCAAGGTTATCCAAAGAACATCCATTGATACCTTATCGTAAGTTTTTTCTAAATCAATAAATATCATGTGAAGGTCTTTCTTTTTTGCTCTAAAATGTTTCATAAGACGTCTCAAAAGGTGAATCGCTCTAACAGTAGATCTGCCTGAATCCAAATTGGTTCTCTGTTGTACTCGATACTTGTCTAAACCTACGTTCGATAATTCTTTCCCACAATTTCATAGTATGGTTCATTAACATAATATCCCGATAATTTGCACAATTCTAAATGTCTCCCTTGCTCTTATATATGGATATAAGTGTAGTCGCTCTCCATTTCTCAGGCATCTTTTGGTTTCTTCATATTTCATTAAATAGTATTGTAAGCTAACTGATTCTTTTTTCTCCTAAGATTTTTCAAACTTCTATATGAATATTGTCTAGTCCTACTAATTTACCACCCTTTATATGTTTAAGAGCCTCTATGACTTCATTCTTTTGAATACGTCAGTAGAAATTGTGGTTTATATACTTTTCCGATTTGGCTAACTCTCCTAAGCTAATACTAACATCTTTATTTTCATTAAAAAGCTTATAAAAATAGTTTTTTCATCTATTTCTTACATTATCATTTGCCACTAGAATTTTTTCATTCTCGTCTTTGATGCATTTAACAAAATTAAGATCCTTAGTTTTCTTATCTCTAGTCATAGCTATCCTAAAAATATCTCTTTCACTCTCTTTTGAGTTGAGTTTTTTATATAAATTATTTCAAATTTTAGCTTTTGCTTTATTGACATCGTTTTTCGCTTCCTTCTTTTCTTTCTTATAAGCCTTTAAAGTTTCACTAGTTTTCTTAGCATAATGTAATTTGTAACATGCCCTCTTTGCCTTGATTTTATTTTGCACTACTTTATTTCACCACCAAGCTTCTTTTTGTGCCGATACACCTCCCTTAGATACACCTAACACATCTTTCGCCTCATTTATAATATGTATAGCCATATTGTTCCACATATCACAAGTTATACCAACATAATTCCAAGCATCTCTTTGAAGGACTTTCTGTTTAAATATATCTTCTTTCTTAGTTTTGAGGTTCCACCATTTAGTCTAAATAACTTGATGCACTCTTTTCTTCTTTGTCCACTTTTTTACCTGTAAATTCATAACTAAAAGTTGATGTTGGGTGGTTAAGCTTTCTCTTAGAATTACCTTGTAATCTTTATAACACGCTCTACCTTTTTTTTTACAAATAAAATAATCAATTTTTGTTTGCGATAAGCTACTCTTATAAGTAATTAAATATTCATCTCATTTTTTGAAGATTATATTGACTATAAAGAGATCAAATGCCATAGCAAAATTTAAAATCTCCCTACATTTCTCATTTTTATCCCCAAAACCAAATTTTCAAGAATACCTTGATATCCTAATGTCTCTTTAGCGACATGTTCATTTAGGTCTCCTCCTAAACAAATCATCTCCCTTTGTAGAATTCTTTGAATCACCTTATCTTAACTCTTCCCAAAAAACTATCTTTATACTATCTTCTAGTCCTACTTAGGGTGTGTAAGCACAAACTATATTCAAAATTTCTACTCCTAATACTAATTTCAACATCATGATTCGGTCTCCATATCATTGTATATCTAATATACTATCCTTTAAATATTTATTTATGATAATACCAACTCCGTTTTGAGCCTTTTCCTTACCTGAGTACCATATTTTAAAACTTATATCCTCAATCTCATTTGCTTTTTCTTCAACCCACTTTGTCTCTTATAAACATAGAATATGAATCTTTATCCGAATTATGGTATCTGTCACCTCTATTAGTTTATCAGAAAATATTCCGATATTCCAAGAAACAATATGAATCTTATTATCTAGGACTAGCTTTCTTACCCCCCACATCCATTCATATTGAAAATGAGGAGACCCTCTATGTAATTTATTCACTATATTCGGGTGGCAATGTAGCGGGACTAACTTCTTTACCCACACCCATCCATGATGTGGGAACTCTCTCTACAATTGAGTCACTATATTCGGGCGAAAATGTAGTGGCCCTTACTTTTCATTACATTCGAGTTCTGCAGCGCGTCGGTAAGAAGGGATACCCCAAGGCAATGCTCATAATTTGTGTAATCCATAGTATAAAAATCCGACAAAGTTTTACGTTGGCTGTGAGAAGCCTAATGCAACCCTCCTCCTTTATGTGGGCTTGGGACCGGCCATGCAAGGGTGATCCCTTACATGGGCGGAGTTAAAACAAACAAAGATAAATGATAATAAATTCTCGATCATGGAGTTCCATGAAAAACCAACAAAAGATATTATAGTATTCGTAAGTTTCAAATTTTTTTGATGTAAATATTCTTTCATGCTTAGGTTAGATTTCAATATTAAGGAATGGGTTTTGGGTCGGGTTGGGTCTAGTATTCTTCTTGGTAGGAGACCTAAAAGTTCTTTAAGATTGGGGCGAATAGATCATGGAGCAGTTTAGGGTGGGGTTAAGTATGTTACTTTAGAATTTCGGGTTCAACTCGACTCATCGTACGGATTCTTCTGTTATATTTCAATATTACGAGTATTACCCACGATAGACCGGAATCTACGTATAGCAAAAATACATGAAGCTGCAAACCACCTTAGTATTAGATGAGTGTTTGGATCAAGCAGCTCTCCTAAAAATTTTACACACTTACCGTTTTCTAAGTTATGTGGCTATAGTAATTACAGCCGTCGATTTTGAGATGGACCGTATTCAGAAGTTCAATGGATACGCTTCGGTAAGGGCAATAAAGAGTCATTTATTCATGTTATTATAGCCGTCGATCCAAGATGAACCGTACTCGGAAGCTGCATAGATACGCTTACGTAGAAGCGTTAAACAGTCATTTATTCATGTTGTAAATTCTCGTTATATTAATCACGATGGCTCCCCATCAATGCCCCACGCCCGAAAGGTGTGACTCTAGACGTTTTGTCCATCTGCAGAAACAAGCAGCCACCTTTAATACGCCTGGCCTGCTTGGCAGCCACCCAACGGTTCTCTCCCTCATCGTAACTTTTATGCTAAGGCTCTCTTCGGTTCGTTCATCTCATAACAGTTAACGGTGATAGATCGAAGTCTCGTGACACTTCACCGCGATGAACGGCTGGATTCTTTTTGTCTCAAGAAAATGATCAACCGTGGTGGATTATATGGAGTTTCTCTCTTTTTTATTCCTTTTGACTTTTCCTTAGGTTCGTTTCATCCCTTGTGCTGCTCTAGCCCACTTGTGGGTCCTGTACGGGCCAAAAGGTTTTGTTAAGCGTCGTTCGATCTCTCAAAGATGGACGGCTGCGGATGGCCCATGCGTCGGCATAGTTGGAAAATAGTAGGGCGGCGAAGGGGTAGTTGGAAAACGTGGACCGGAAGCCATGTGGGAATTGGTCCACAGGTATGATCCTCATCATCATCACGGTGATGATGGCGGTTTGGGTTGTGCAGTGAGCAACGTGACGGGGTATGGGCATGGGACCCGACGGCCTCTCCAGCTTTCCCGCCAAAAGGATGACGTTCTTGGAGAGTTTCCCGCCAAAGTATCCTCCTTTTCCGGTTGCCGACGGCGCTGGTAACGCGAAGATCGAGGAGGAGGGCGAACCGTTAAACGAGGGAGATGCTGGTTGGTGGGCTCGATGCATGCCCGTCCGTCTCTCTCAGTGCCGGCAACTCGAAAGGTTTGCTCCATTCACAGCTCTTTGCTTGCACGGGCCTCCGCCTCACTGTTTCGCACGGGACCCGCAACTAACCCGGTCTCAATGGGGCATCATCCATGGAATACCCCTGTTGGGGCTCGATACCGGGACTACCCGAATTGCTTTAGACCAGGTATGGGGTGGGTACAGCCAGCCACCCACACACACATTTGTATAAATGTCATATTTGATGGTTTCAATTCTCTTATATGTATTTGAAACTTCACAGTAATTTATTTTTACTTTTTCCCTTTACTTCAGAATGTGGAAGCTGTGATTCAAACTCAGCTTCCTGTAAATGTTCAGGAATCAAAGAGTGAAGCAAAATCATGCGCTTCTCCATTGTAGTTCGAATCAGTAGAAACTAGATGAACCGATTCCATCATCAGAGTATATCTCCACCAAACTACCATCACCATGGTAAATTGCCAAGAGCAGTAAATTTTAAGTTCCTGAATTCTCATTTTACGAAGAGGAGCTAAAAGTCTTGTCTGCATGATAAGTATGAGTGCTTCCGATGCTTCCGACTGCTAGTAAGGAGCCTATATCCCTTGCTTATTATTTAGTCTTGTGTCAGTTTAGGATGATGTCGTGTTCTGAAAGAATAATCCTCTGCATTAGCGTCCTTCATTACATCTCCTGCATGTACTTGCACATGGTGTTCTCCCCATTGTTTTGTTTTAAAAAGAATCCTTCTCTTCCTTAACTCCTATGGTGCTCTGGAATTGCCTCCAGGGTCGCATGCATGGACAGAGATCTAGGACAGCTCGAGTCACATTACAGTTCTTGGCAGACCAGATGAGATGGGTATAAAATTTGCCGGTGGATCATGAGGTGTTTGTGAGTCTCTTGATCGATGTGTGAATTATGCAAGTAGTTGCAAGACTAGTTTCAACATTGAGTAGAAATTTTAACTCAATCGGTTATTTGCTTAGTCTTGGATATATCGAAAACTACACCATCAATCTAGTTTTTTATTCTTATCAGAGCCTTCTTTTGTATCTTTCTACGTAGTTAAATCAACTTAAATGATTTTTCCTCTATTGGGGTGACTCATGTATTATTCTTTATTGTTTTCTTCCAATATTTTTGTAGTTTTTTTAACATTTTCACAATAGTTTCTTGTATTTTTACCGAATTTTCTTTTGTTATTTTTCTACGTGTTTAAACCATCCTAAATGATTTTCTCTCATTGAATAACCTCATTGTATATATTGTCTTTCCTTCTGTGATCACTCGCCTAGTTTGGTTTTGTGGTCTATATAAATGGTTAAGAGATATATAGATGGTGGCTGGTATTGGTACGATGGAATTACATATCCATCACATGGGCTCTGATCCATCACAATCTGTTCTTATTTGTGTAGTTTCCCTTCTATCTATGGACATATAATATATTGATTAAATTTATGAATGAGTAGAGTATGCTTTTAACACCATTCTTTGTCAAAATATGCCCTTCTCATAGGACTGCTCATAGAATATAACTACCTAGCCCATCTAAATTCACCGCAATCAGCTTTGGGAATATCTTCCCATATGTTTTACAATGAATGGACTTCATTCATATATTTCTTTCAAAAACAAACAATAATAACAACAACAACTAAGCCTTTTCTCATACTACACAGGGTCGGCTACATCGATTCTTTGTTTTCATGTAGTCCTATCATGTGCCATGTTAGGAGTTAACTCACAAGAAGCTAGATCATTCTTTATTGTTTCTTTCCAACACTTTTGTGGTTGTCTTCTACCTCTTTTAATACTTTCGAAATTTAGTTTTCCATACCTTCTTAAAGGTTCTTCTTTTGATTTTCTTTCTATATGTCTAAACCATCTTAAACGATATTCTCTCATTTTATCCTCTATTGGTGTCACTCCTAATTTATTTCTAATAACCTCATTATGTATACAGTCTTTTCTTGTATGACCACTCGTCCATCTCAACATCTTCATTTCTGTCACAAACATCTTTTGTACACGTTGATGATTAACTGCCCAACACTCAGAACCATAAAACATGACAGGCCTAATTGTTGCTCTATAATATTTACCTTTTAACTTTAATGATATCTTCTTATTACAAAGAATACCTAATGCTCCTCTCTATTTTAACCAACCAACATTAATTCTATGCGTAACATCTCCATTAATTCTTCCATCACTCTAAAAAATTGACTCTTGGTATTTAAAACTTTCCTTTTAGGGGATACAATGTGTGCAAATTTTAATTTATATGTCCTCTAAAGCAATCAAATGATCAAACTTACATTCCATATATTTTGTCTTTGTTCTATAAAGTCAGAGGCCTTTGCTTTCTAATGTTTCGCTCCATGGTTCCAATTTTCTATTAAATTTTCCTTAGGCTCCTCCTCTAACACAATGTCATATGCAAATACAATGTCATCTGCAAATAATATTTCTTTCGAAAACAAACTTGATATATTGTTTTATGTTAATTATCAACATGATAAGAGTATCTGCTAAAGATCAACTTATTCTTCCTGCATTTGAGTCCTTGCCGTTCTCTAATTACAAAAAAAAATGTTTCTATTTTCCTAAACTTAACCTATATGAATAGATGCACTTCGCATAAAAGATATCTATGGAGAGGCGGGGTTACCCTTCGGGTATTAGACGCACCGTTGTGTGTGTTCAGGATCCAATTTGTATTGGACCCACTCGTAAATTTTAAAAGAAAGTGCACGTTTTCTAGGATTCAGGTGAAATGTTGTCCTTGAACTGAAATAACTCACCTCGCTACGGTGTTGACTCACAAGTTGATGGTCATGAGTTGGATATGCGTGTGGCTACCAGTTCTACCCCAAAAAAGGAGTCTATCTATGTAGCCGACCCCACTTAGAGTGACATGAGACTTCATTTTCGTGTTGATGTAATCAAGAGCATCAGAGTACACTTGGATTCATGACGTTTTGATAGGACAAAGAACATTTTAGTTTATACATTTCCTCAAATGCAAGTGATATAAAGCTTGATTTATTTATTTCAATGTTATCAAGAGAGGAAAATGTAATCTGACTTTTAAATATACTAATTGAAGCATATTTCGATGATAGCGGCTGATCTACATTAAGACCAGGTCAGATGGTGGTTCCATCCTAAATTTCGAAAATCAACTTAAAGCTTATTATAGCCTTGAATTGGGTTCATGAGCTTATAATACATGGTTCACTCACCTTAAACCATTCGTTCCACTCTAAAACAATTTCTAGATCCGTCATTCATTAAGAAACTCAGGCTCGTCCCCTTGTCGTCTCATTATTCTTATCACTTTTATGTCTAGAGAAATCGATCAGACACACATACATTTCCAGATTTGATCGTCATTCCTTTTGGATTTTTATAAAATTTTAAATCTTTACAAATTTTTATTTAAATTATTTTGAAAGTTCAGTTCTTTTAAATACGACCACTCTTTTTTAATTAATAATTATTTCCCTTTTTTTCCCATGCCTGTCAATTCGGGGTACATTTGCATGGGGGTATGCTCTATTGTATATTACATTACATACATTCTTGCCTCTGATGTGGACCTTAATGGCATACATAAATCCACTTTCATTAGTATTTTCAGTGAAACAAAAAAACCAGGCTGCGAGATGTTTTTTTCGTTGCAAAAACCGCTGCCCAAAGGCTTTGTCCTACGGGCGACTTCCAGACTTCTTTTCTCAAATGAAGCAAGATCCAACTTGAGCTCAACTGATACCATCAACTTGCCCAAAGGGCACTACCACCTCCGTAACTTTCCTGATGTTTCCGGGAAAAAGGGTGGGCTCCAAATTAATCTATGATTAGGACACTCGGGCTCGTCCCTCATCGACTCACTAAAATTGTGAGCTTTTCACCTTTTTCAAATCCGCCAGCAGTGCACCCAAAGCGTTAGCTCAACAGCAGGACACTCCAGCGCCTTTGTTGTTAGTATGGAGTTTGACTCATAGGGTGCATGTGTATGTATATGTGTGTGTTAGGCTTTGGCCTCTTTAGTGGTACGACTCCGTGGTGGATCTATAATTTTTTGTTGGGTGAAGCGAACAGCCTATTCAACCGTTTAAGATGGAGCTAAATATGTATAATAGCCAGGAATTCAATTGTGCCCAGTAAAATTTTTATTTTGTTTTAAATTTCTGGTGGGACAGCCGCCCACCTCTCCTAGATCCGCCACTGGTATGATGTAACCACCGCCGTCACACATGAGAACACAGAAAATTGGAAGATGGGATTACGTAGCTGACGAGTACTGATATGGGTTAAGATGGCAGAGGCAAAGGAGGGGCCTCCAGGGCCCATGGTCTTCCCCAAGATTCATAATTTTTTTCTTCCAAGAGGTTCCTATGTCTTAAGAAAATGCTGCTTAGCCTCTGAATGTCATGGCTTCTTCAGTATTTTTATCCACTGGCTCCGCCACACAACAGCACAAAGTGCAGTAGCTCACCTGTCTTTGGGGTCGGCTCGGGACATTTGAATATCAAGAAAGGTGGGGATCGACTCACAGAAACCCTCAAGCTGAAGGTGATGAGTTTATATATTCGTATCGTAACGTGCGCGTCGTAAGGTCCTGCACCTTTCCAATAGAAAATGAAAATAGCTCACAACTCGAGGATCTGTATACTCATCTCACTGCATGATTCTTTTTCCCCAAGAAAATAAGTCGTGATAAAAGCACAAAAGTTATGATCTTTAAGTCCTGAATCACCTCTTAGAAGATGGTCTTTTGTAGTTTAGAAGTTTCAGACGAAAACTGTTCCAAACGGGTTTTCTTTGTCTATGATTCTTAGTGGTGGATTAATTAGAATATACCTATCTACCTATCTATATAGTGATAGGTTCTTGTCTACTATTGATGTAATTTATTCATGTTTGACTATTATTTTTTGATGGTATGAACATAATTAGACTATCCATTATCATTTTTTCAAATACCCTTATTCATCTTAACATCTTCATTTCTGTCATAATAATCTTTTGTGCTAATTAATAATTTTAAAAGTTACAAGTTCAAATAAGAAAAAAGAGGAGGTCCCAAGTTCATTTTGGCTTTGGGTTGAGGTAATACTACAACTGCAAATTGACATTATTTATTCATGTTTGACTATTGCTTTTTTATTGTACGAACAAACTAAGACTATCCTTTATCATTTTCTCAAATACCCTTATTTATCTTAACATCTTCATTTCTGTCAAAAACATCTTTTGTGCTAATCAATAATTTTAAAAGTTACAAGTTCAAATAAGAAAAAAGGAGGTCCCAAGTTCATTTTGGCTTTGGGTTCGAGGTAATACTACAACTGCAAATTGACACTGTTTATTCATGTTTTACTATTGCTTTTTTATGGTACTAACAAAATAAGACTATCCTTTATCATTTCTTCAAATACCCTTATTCATCTTAACATTTTCATTTCTATCACAAACATCTTTTGTGCTAATCAATAATTTTAAAAGTTACAAGTTAAAATAAGAAAAAAATGGAGGTCCCAAGTTCATTTTGGCTTTGGGTTCGAGGTAATACTACCGTTGCAAATAAATGTAGGTTATAGCTCTGCTGGGTTCACCTTGTCCCTATCTCGTATATATTCGGTCTGTTAAACAACATGAACCGAGCTTAACATGGTATGTACAGTTTGGTTCTCTTCATAAACCTTTACTTAAAGCTTCTAGCTAACCAAACCAGCAAGTTATCGTGTTACGAAGGTCAATGAACAGTCATTTTTTCTTTTAAACTTTTCAAAAAGAAAGACGTGTAAATGAAGGGATAATATATAAGGAAATCTCTTTCAACTTTTCTCAGCTTGGCATTGAGCAGCTAGCTCATGGTTAGCTCAGCTCTTTCGTAAGAAACAAGTGAGCAGCCATCAGGCATGGGTCGCTGGGTTTGTTTGACCTGCTTACCTGGTGACAATTTAGAAAATGAGTACCTTCATTGTATAGATAAGGATGTGTTTGATTTGTGGTTTCAAGACCCTAGTATTATAATTACATGCCCATAATTCTTTGTTTGATTTGTGAATAGTACTGATGCTTAAATTTTCATGCAAGGTAAAATAGTAACACATTATAAGGCAAAGTCCATGCATCCAATTACAATGTAACGATACTTAAGGTCGATGAACAACAAATTTTTTTAAAACCTTTTAAGAAAAAGACTTGTAAATGAAGGATAAGTATTGAAGAAAATCTCTTTCAACTTTTCTCAGCTTGGCTGAGAGCAGCTCATGGTTAGCTCAGCTCTTTCGTATATTGAGCGGCGAGCGGGCGTGGGTCGTTTGACTTGCGTACCAGCCCCAGGCGACAATCTAGAAAATGAGTGCCTTGGATATGTTTGCAGGCATGTGGATGCCTTTCGGTTTATACTTTGCCTCCTTTGATATTGGTCAACGAAAATGAAAGACCTCTGTGATGTCACCAACATGCCGTCTACGCGTTCATCTTTATTTTTTTATAAATATTATGATTAAATATATTTTATTTTTTCGTATAAACTGCCTAAAAGGTGAAGATATATGAGTACCTGCTCAAATTATTAATTCTCATATAACCTTAAATACGTAAAGATATAAATGTGTTGTAATTGAGGCCTGCCGACCCTCATGCGGGTCCACTCTTTATGCATTCATTATCGCGTCCTCGTGTCCAGTTTGACAGTCCATGACACGGGTTTGCCTGCAGACATCGTTTCTAGCTTTTTGATTAAGGATGACCCTAACATCACCAGATTAGGATGATTCCAATTGAATCAATACAAACACCATGTGGCCGGTTCAGATCGAACCATTTCTTTCTTGGCAATTGTATTCATTTGTACTTATTTCTGATATTTTCAATCCCATCCGGTTGATTTGATTTGAACTAAGCCGGCTTCTTCCTTTAAGCTTTTGGGGGAAAAGATCCCACTCAAAATGAGCTTGCTAATAAAAATATCAAGAATTGGGCACTTTAGTATGTTGGTAAAACATTAAAAGCATTCATTCTTGTGTAGAAATCCAACTATATTTGATTTTTACTCATTTTTCATGAATGCATAGATGACATAAACTGCCTCCTTCAACAAGATGAACTGCAAACTTTTTCGGCTGAACAGTGTTCATGTATGTATTTATATTAAAACTTTCATTAGATATTTAAACAAAAACCAAAGTTTATATCTTGTTAAAATTCCTTATAGAGAAGGGGCGGGCAGACAGGCCACCCGAAATTCGAAATATCAGTGAATTGAACTTTAGCTCACAGTTGAATCCGTGGTTCTAATACATTGTTTGTCCCACTTTAAACGGTTCGATGGGCAGCAGTCTTAGACATGAGTCTACAACGTGGGAGCAGTCACACCATTCTTGCAAAGGCATGCACAGACACGAGTCTTAAGAAGAAAATACACAGAAAACGGCTTCTAATTAAGAAGGGCGTACGTGCAAATAGCTTGAGAAATTCACTGTATTGACGGTGTAGGAAAGCGATGTACATATGACACGAATTCTTCCGTGTCCTTGTAAGGGACTTCCAGAACCCTTAAGCCACAGAGCTAGCGGATGGTAGATAGGCGACAAGGACATAAAGGAAGAAAGTAGAGAGACTGAGGGCTCCTCTCCTGCCCACGCAGGAGATGATCGTTGATGTGATGACGCCACAGCCATGACATCATTCCCTTTGGCGTGTTTGCTCCTTCAACGCGCCTCGCGTCACCGCCGGCCTCTCAACAAATCCTCGTGCCGCTCTCTCTCTCTCTCTCTCTAATCTATATATAAAGGACTCCTTTAATGAAGTCATGGTATCCCCATCTTTCTGTCATCTCTGTTTGTGTCTGAGAGATCTTTACAACGAGCAGGAAGATCTGAAATTGCTGAGGAAAACCATGGTGGTTTTCATCTGAAAAGACTTAAACCAGAGCAGCCAACATACACACGAATACATATATGTAAGAGAATCATCTGTCTATCGAGCAATGAGAGATTCAGCAACAATGGCGAACAGGAAGAGGGGTCGGAGAGAAGAGGAAGGGAGAAACGCGACGACAGAGAAGGAGAGAACGATCGACGATGAAGTGGAGGAGTTCTTTGCTATCATTAGAAGGATACGAGCGACGTCGAGGATTGTTGGAAGCCAAGGGAAGATTAATCATTGCAGTAGTCATAATAATCTGCAGACTCCTTCCTTCCAGCGGGAGGATTTTGCTGCGTGCTATGAACGTCCCATCACTACCGACATGGGAGAGAAGAGAGCAGCTTCTTCTACGCCGTCGGATCGATTATCGACGGTATCCAAGGAGTGTGAAAATGAAAGCGGGGAGGAGGTAGAGGAAGAATCGAAACGACCGAAAGCGGTGGAAGAGAACGTGATTCCGGCGTGGCTTGATCTGAATCTGGGGTTCGCTTATCCGCACTCTTTTCAAGTCGCAGGCCAGGGAAGTAAGAGCGTCTGAGAAGGAGGAGACGGCTCCATGAATTTGCTATCTTCCTATTGCTTGTGTTATCACATAGACTCGTTCTCGTGTCGTGTCTTGACCCTCTTTTTCTTGGTCATTTCTTAGTACTGGGTTCTGTAGCTGGGTGATTGGATTGAAGTTTGAATGTTGAATGGGTTGGGTCGGGTTTTCCGGGTTTCTGTACATTTTAGGCCCGGTGGAGAATCAATGTACACGGGTAAGAGCAAGATGCTATGTGCACCTATTTTCTTTCTTTACCAATACAGACAGAAAAATAAAACAAAAGTGTGAAATTCTTAACAAAAATAGTTTTAATTAGATTTTCTATTTGTGTTGGTAATCGGCAAAAACCCAACAAATTAATCAACCAATATGGTGTCGAACTCTCTTCTTTTATAGGCATGATGTTTTTGGTGGAAACCTGGATATCGAACTCGGGACCTTCAACTTGAAGGTTCTTTTGAGTTGAACCATTAGTCAAGAGTAGGATTGTTCACTGTTCGGTTTGGTTTGGTAAAAGCCTCAACCTCGAACAACCGGACTGTCAGTTTTAGTTCTCAATTTTTCGAGAATCGAACTGAAATGTGATTATGAAAACCTAAACCGATGGATTGTTTATGGTTCGGTTCGGTTTGGTTCAAGCCTCAACCTCGAACCGGACTGTTGGTTTTGGTTCTCAATTTTTTGAGAATTGAACTGAAACGTGATATGGAAAACCGAACCATCGGTTTAATTTTTTATTCCGTTCTAAATCACCGTTCTATTTATTCATGATTTTTTAATCTAATTTAAAGGCACTTTTAAAAATACAACTAAAAATAGAAATTAAACACTAATGACAATGCTAAGAACACACAAAAGAATAAAACAAAAGGAAACAACTAAGAATTCAATCCTTCAACACTCTCCCTTAAGTTGGATGTAAATATTATTATTATACCCAACTTAATACATAATTTGCTCAATATATTCCTACCAAATGTTTTAGTTTGCATATCTGCATATTGATTTTCGGATGTCACGTGCTCTAGCTGAAACTCCTTGGTACTCACATTGTCTCTAATAAAGTGACAATCAATATCTATGTAACCTTTCGTGATAAACTAGATTATATGTAGTTTCCTTACTATCGTAGAATATAGGAATAGGTTCTTTCATCGAAAATCCAACTTCCATTAGCAATGATTGTAACTACTTTCCTTCACATATACTAGAGGCAATTGTTCTATATTTAGCTTCAGATGTAGATCTAGCCACAACAGTATGTTTTTACTCTTTTAGGAAACTATATTACTACCCACGAATGTTACATATCCTGAGATAGATTTTCTATCTTTAGTAGAACCAACCCAATCTACAATTGTATATACTTCAATATTTGTATGACCATTAATTTTATACATCACACCATATCCTGAAGTACTTTTTATGCACCTAATTATATGAAATACTGCACATGGATGGTGCCAGCATAAATTGACTCACAATACCAATATCATAAGCTATATCTGAGTGAATAATGGTTAGATATATCAACTTTCTGACTGATTTTTGATATCTAGTCACATCAATCTTATCACATACATCATCTACTCATGATTTATGATTAATAACCATGGGAGTATGAAGTGATTTACACTCTAGCATCTTTGTATCTCATAATAAGTCCAAAGTATATTTTCTTTGGCTTAAAAAGATATCGGTATCAAAATAAACTACTTCAATCCTAAGAAAGTAATGCAATTTACCGAGGTCTTTAATATCAAATAGTTGATGTACTTCTTGTTTTAACCCCTCAATTTCTTCAACATCTTCTGTCACAATTATATCATCAACATAAACTAGCAATAGTATTAGTTTTACCCCTTTTTAAATAAACAAAGTATGATCACTAACACTTTTAATGTAACCCAATTCAATAATACTTCTATTGAATTTTTCAAACAACGCACAAGATGATTGCTTCAATCCGTATATTATCCTTTTTAGTCTACAAACTTTCTTTGTTTAATTGATATATCCTGGTGGTAGATCCATATAAACTTCCTCTTTAAGCTCCTCCTACAAAAATGCATTATTCACATCTAATTGTCTCATTGTCCACTTTCTCTAGGCAACAATACTGATTATAACTCTTACAAATGTGAGTTTACCAGCCGCTGTAAATGTCTCATAATAATCAATTCTATAAGATTGACTATATCCTCTTACTAATAGTCAAGCTTTATACCTTTGTAATATTCTATATGCTTTGAATTTAATAATGCACACTCAACTTGCATTTGACCACTTTTCTTCAAGTTGGAAGATTACTTACTTCCTATGTTTGATTTCCCTCCGATGCATTCAAATATGATTGCATAGCTTCTACCCAATATGTTGACTTAGAGGCTTCCCAAAAATCTTTAGGAATCTGATATATTTTAGTATTCAACACATAATTATGATAACTTAGATGTTCATATGACATAAATCGAGTGATAGGGTATTTACCATATAATCATTTTCCTTTTCTGAGAGCAATAGGAACATGTAACTTTAAATCATCATTACCTTTTCCTTCCAAATCTCACTATCTTGATTTGAGGAGGAGTCTCCCCCTTGGTCTATACTATCCTAAGAATTGGGCATAAATATCTTCCTATCTCCATTTGTATAGGCTTTCAGCTTTTTTTCTTCCTATTATACATTCTTCCTCTCTATTAATTAATCCACGTAATTTTCTTTAAGTGTGGTATTGATTAGCAATACCTGCTCCTCCATGATTATAACACAGTTTCACTTAGAAAATATGGAGTGGTTTCAAAAAAGTGGCATCTATAGATACATCTCTTATGTGTTTTTGAATCATAACATACATACTCCTTTTTTTAATTGAATAATTAAAGAACACACATATGGTACTTCTCAAATCTAACTTATCCCAAAACAAGCCATGAATTAAAACGAAAATACTCGTAGTGTTAAATGAAATAAAGTAGTCTCGGTTTGTATAATTTGGAAGGGAGTTTTTCCAAAGAGAATAATAGATGGTAATTTGTTAATAAGATATATTGGTGTGAGAATAGCCTCCGGTCAAAACAATTTAGGGACATTATAATCCAACAATAGGGTCTTAGCAACTTCTAAGATATGTTTATTTTCCTCTCTGTAACTCTATTTTGCTGCGGTGTATAAACACAAGAAGTTTGATAAATAATACCGTGAGATTTCAAGTATTTCTGCAAACAATGATTGACGAATTCACCACCATTATCTAACCTAAATATCTTGATGGTACGGTCAAATTGAGTTTCAACAAGCTTATGAATAATAGGAAATATGGATGACACTTCATATTTAGATCTCTTGAGATACACAAATGTAAATCTAGAATAGGCATCAGTAAAAATAATAAAGTACTAAAATTTTCTCAATGAAAGAATAAAATAGGGACCCCATGCATCAGAATGTATCAACTCAAATGGACTTGATGACTCTGACTCTCTACTAGGAAATGATACCCTATAATGCTTGACCTTTTGACATATATCACATTTAAGGACCATGTCTCTTTGACCCTCAACAAAAATTAACTCTCTAAGTTTTGAAACTAAAAGATGTCCCAATCGACTATGCCATAATATGAGTTTTTCTTCTACTTTTGTGGCTGCAAATGCCCTCTTTTATATTGAAATCAAATTGTCAGGGAGTATGTAGAGCCCATTCCAAAGTTGACCATGTTCAAAGGTTCTTTCCTTCTTAAGATCCTCAAATGTATAATAAGAAGGAGCGAAAGTTAATGAACAATATAAATCTCTAACAAATGAACTCATTGATAATAAGTTGACTGGGAATTGAGGAATCTTTATCACTAATTCTTATTTAAAATTTCGTATCTGCATCATCTCATTTCCTTTCACTAGAATTAAAGACCCATTAGCCAATTTAATATATTGTGGTATAGATATGGGCCAATATTCTACAAAATTGGATTTATCACCTACCATATGATCAGTTGCACTAGAATCTATCATCCAAAATTTAGATCTTATAAAGGAGTAGTTACCATTTATGCTATAAAAAGTAGGAACACTTATTTCATTTTTTCTGATGAGACAGATGTTGATTTCGGAGCTTAGACTCGATTTCTGCGTTCTTCCTTCTTATCTCTATTATCTCATCATACACCATTGACAAGTTGATGATTCCTAACTTTCCTCTTGATTTTAGAACCAACTCTATTGATTTCATCCATTCTCGAGAATTTTTCCATGATTTGAAATGGCTCGATTCTTGAGTCATTCATACTTGTTGGATTCTGAAATTCTTCTTTCAATCTTCCCTTCAGTGGTTCTCGATTTTAGTAGTCTTACTATGCCCTTGCTACTACAGTTTGACTGAATGTTAGAGATTGTGGGCTGAAATGTTTCAAAACATCCAAACTCTACAACTATCATTTGTTGTCCATTCCTCTACCATTGTTCTCTTGATGAAATTAGTAACCACACACTCTGATAACATGTTGATTTGATGAAGAGTGAAGAAAAGAATAATGAAAAGAGTGAAGAAGATAGAATTGGGTGTGTTGGCTCAACTTCTAGCTGTTGCTGCCCCCTTTTCTCTTTCTTCTTGTTCCTTCTCTAAAACATACTCAAGTTGGTCTGTAGAGTTTTGCTCTTATAATAAGCATTACAAATCAATTTATTACCTAAGTATCATTAATAAAATTTAATTTAATTACACCTTTAAAAATACAACTCAGAATAGAAATTAAACACTAATGACAACTCTAAGAACAGACAAAAGAATAAAACGAAAAGAAACAAGAGCAAAATTCGATCCTTCAACATTAATCAGTCACAGTCGAGTGTAGGCAGGAGAAAAGAATAAAAGGAATACCAACCCACATTTTGTGCCTTTTGATCTGGTTGTTCTTCTAAGGATACCTGCAAAACGTAATCACTTTGATTGGATTCATGATCAGATGACTAACATAATAAAACAGTACGTGTAATAGCATGTAGCTCATTGATGTGGACCAAATAAAGTATGAAAAGTACAAGAACACCCTCATGTTCGACAAACAGTATGATAGCCTTCACGTTTCAGAAAGAATTTTCAGTACATCTACAAAGAACCACAATGGGAGAGACGAAGAACTCAAGGCATCATTGACTTGATGAGTGTCACGCCCAAGTGAGAATCGGGCCAGCTGCATCATAAATCAAAATCAAAATAAGAACCACATCATAAATCAAAATAACCTTACTTGAATTAGTTGTAATGTCTAATAACGTCAATCAATTTAATATCCACAAATCACAGTGGGGAGATCCACCAAGTTCGGATTGAATCTAAATGAGAATAACAAAAATATATCAACTATGCTAAACAAACTCCTACCATCTATTATGCTACAAGCTTCAAAATCATCTCCTACTCGGCACGGACCCTTGAACAACTTGCCTCTAGTTTACAATGGTAAGTAAGTAGGGTTGAGCACACAACACGTGCTCAGTACGTGAGAATTATACACTTTATATTGAATATATAAAAAGCATGAATGTTTTGAAATAAATAGCACACCAAATATAAATAATTAGACAATACCTAATTTCACAGGCGTTTCAAAAATCTACATTGCATTGCAACATACATAATTTATGTTTGGACAATTATCACCAACACCATGCAAGAACCAAGGCTGCACGAGTTACTCAACACTCGCCATCTACACAAACTGCTAAGTTTGTCTAGGTCCCAACCCAAACTTGTATCCATACAAGATTCACAAAACAAAGTGGGTACTGGGTATCGACCTGGTTCAACCAGAAACCAAACCCAAAATTGACACGAACACAAATCAGACACGAAACATGGACAATATACGTTGCTAACATCATCATGGACAAGATGGGTGGGACACAATACTAATGTGGATCTGAACCTTCGGTCCTAGGTCGAAACGGACTCTGCCCACCTAACCCAAACCAGCAAGGACCAAGCCGACTCCTGACGACTCAATTGTGGCCGAGTTGTCAGTCACTGTCTACCTGTCAACTTTGTGATCCAAAGGAATTGTCAAATTTGGAACCCAACAAGAGCACAATATGTCAACGCAAGTAGCTTAACACTAAATTATATTTATATTTTATAAAACATGAGCTCATCGGACCCAAATCTCTAGTTGATGGACAAAGTAAACGACACAAATAAAACACAACATGTCGTATCTGTTAATCTTGAGCCATATTGAGTATCATGGTCCTACTATCCTATATGAATACTGTCTTTTGAAGATGATGAATTTAAAAGAACTCTACGTATAAAATTAGTAAAACTCTTGTACACTACAGTGCGGTACACACCAACAAACAGGCGGATATAATACATGTACTTGATCACGCCAATACATTGTCCGGGTAAGAATGAGGAAATTACTTAATTGGATCCAGGTCAATACGTTAAGTTAAATGTTAGTATGACACATGATCGTGTTGTATGAAAACAAAGAATCCATGTAGTTAGTCCCATCTAGAATGACAAAAGGCTTAGTTGTTGTTGTATGCCTCACTTAACTCATTTTCTTATTAAACACAAGAATTTTTTCTCAAAGAGTTGAAGAAAAAGAATTTTTGAGTGCATTACCAACTCGAGTGACTTGCCATGTAAAGCCAACTTCTCCCTCTATACTGCTTCTTGCAACGACGAGACGAGGGTAGAATTTCTTCCTCCCGAATTTCGTGTAAGTTTCTTGAGAAAATCCGTATTCTTCTCCTTTCACGATATCATTTCTCTCTTTCCTCCTGCGAATCGGCTCTCTATTTTTCAAAGAGGCGTAGTTTTGACAAGGCCAGTGGTGATAATGGTATTATCCATCTCTCATATCCTTTTTCTCTCTCTCTCACAAAGCAAGTCTTCTTGACTCACATAAACAAGAAACAACTTTAATGCCACTTGTAAGTGAGAAAAAGTTGTATGACTGTGTGAATCAGTAGAAAAGGAAAGACGGATGATATGAAGATTCAAGTATTATACAACAATAAAGCCAACAACTAAGCCTTTTCCCATACTAGACAGGGTCGGCTACATGGATTCTTTGTTTCCACAGATCCCTATCGTGTGCCATGTTAGCAGTTAACTCCCAATAAACTAGATCATTCTTTATTGTTTCTTTCCAACACTTCTGTGGTCGTCCTCTACCTCTTTTAATACTTTCCAAATTTAGTTTTTCTAACCTTCTTATAGGTTCTTTTGATCTTCTTTCTATATGTCCAAACCATCTTAAACGATGTTCTCTCATTTTATCCTCTATTGGTGCCACTCCTAATTTGTTTCTAATAACCTCATTATGTATATGGTCTTTTCTTTTATGACCACTCATCCATCTCAACATCTTCATTTCTGTCACAGACATCTTTTGTACATGTTAATGATTAACTGCCCAACACTCAGAACCATAAAACATGGTAGGCCTAATTGCTGCTTTATAATATTTACCTTTTAACTTTAATGGTATCTTCTTATTACAAAGAATACCTATGTTCCTTTCTATTTTAACCAACCAGCATTAATTCTATGTGTAACATCTCCATCAATTATTCCATCACTCTGAAAAATTGACCCTAGTTATTTAAAACTTTCCTTTTTGGGGAATGCAATGTGTGCCAATTTTAGTTTCTATGTCCTTTGAAGTACCCAAATGATCAAACTTACATTCCATATATTCTGTCTTTATTCTACTAAGTCGGAGGCCTTTGCTTTTTAATGTTTCTCTCCATAGTTCCAATTTTCTATGAACTTTTTCCTTAGACTCCTCCACTAATACAATGTCATCTGCAAATAATATACACCTAGGTACTTCATCTTGAATATGTTTTGTTAACTCATCCATCACCATTATAAATATGGACTTAAAGTTGATCCTTGATGTAACCCAATATTAACTTCAAAGAAGTCTGTTGTTCCTTCATGAGTCCTCACACATGTTTTTGCACCATCATACATGTCTCTTATAAGGTTAATATATATCAATGGGATACCTCTTTTTTCTAAAGTTCTCCAAAGAACCTCCCTCGGTACCCTATCATAAGCTTTTTCTAGATCAATAAATATCATGTGAAGGTCTTTCTTTTTTGCTCTAAAATGTTTCATAAGACGTCTCAAAAGGTGAATCGCTTCAATAGTAGATCTGCCTGGCATGAATCCAAATTGGTTCTCTATTGTACTTGATACTTGTCTTAACCTATGTTCGATAATTCTTTCCCATAATTTCATAGTATGACTCATTAACTTGATACCTCGATAATTCGCACAATTTTGAATGTCTCTCTTTTCTTATATATGGGTATAAGTGTACTTGCTCTCCATTCCTCGGGCATCTTTTGGTTTTTCCATATTTCATTAAATAGTCTTGTGAGCCAAGTGATTCCTATTTCTCCTAGTATTTTCCAAACTTTTATAGGAATATTATCTGGTACTACCGATTTACCACCCTTCATATATTTAAGAGCCTCTTTGACTTCATTCTTTTGAATACGTCAGTAGAAATTGTGGTTTATATACTTTTCTTACTTGACTAAATCTCCTAAGCTAATACTAACATTTTTATTTTCATTAAAAATATTATAAAAATAAATTTTCCATCTATTTCTTATATCATCATTTGCTTTTTTCATCCTCGTCTTTTATGCATCTAACATAATTAAGATCTTTAGTTTTCTTATCTCTAGCCCTAGCTATCCTAAAAATATCTCTTTCACCCTCTTTTGAGTTGAGTTTTTTTATATAAGTCATCCCAAATCTTAGCTTTTGCTTCACTAACAGCCTTTTTCGCTTCCTTCTTTGCTTTCTTATAAGTTTCTAAAGTTTCACTAGTTTTCTTAGCATAATGTAATTTGTCACATGCCCTCTTTGCCTTGATTTTATTTTGTACTACTTCACTCCACCACCAAGTTTCTTTTTGTGTCGGTACACCTCCCTTAGATAGCCCTAACACATCTTTCGCCACTTTCCTAATATGTATAGCCATATTGTTCTACATATCACAGGGTGTACCAACATAATACCAAACATCTCCTTGAAGGACTTTCTGTTTAAATATATCTTCTTTCTCGCTTTTGAGGTTCCACCATTTAGTCCGAATAGCTCGATGCACTCTTTTCTTCTTTGTCCATTTTTTTATTTGTAAATCCATAACTAAAAGTCACTGTTGGGTAGTTAAGCTTTCTCCTGAAATTACCTTACAATCTTTACAACATGCTCTATCTTTTTTTCTACAAATAAAGTAATCAATTTGTGTTTGTGATAAGCCACTCTTATAAGTAATTAAATGTTTATCTCATTTTTTGAAGATTGTATTGACTATAAAGAGATCAAATGCCATAGCAAAATTTAAAATCTCCCTACCTTTCTCATTTATATCCCCAAAACCAAAGTTTCCATGAATCCCTTGATATCTTAATGCCTCTTTATCGACATATCCATTTAAATCTCCTCCTAAACAAATCATCTCCCTTTGTGGAATCTTTTGAAACACCTTATCTAACTCTTCCCAAATAGTTGTCTTTATACTATCTTCTAGTACTACTTGGGGTGCGTAAGCACAAACTATATTCAAAACCTCTGCTCCTAACACTAATTTCAACGTCATGATTCGGTCACCATATCGTTGTATGTCTACTACACTCTCCTTTAAATCTTTATTTATGATAATACCAACTCCGTTTTGAGCCTTTTCTTTACGTGAGTACCATAATTTAAAACCTGTATCCTTTATCTCCTTTGCTTTTTCTCCAACCCATTTTGTCTCTTGTAAACATAGAATATGAATCTTTCTCCGAATCATAGTATCTATCACCTCCATTAGGTTACCGGATAATGTTTCAATATTTTAAGAACCAATACGAATCTTATTATCTTGGACTAGCTTCCTTACCCCCCACATCCGTCCATAATCAAAATGTGGAGACCCTATCTGAAAGATTTTCACTACATTCGGGCGGTATTGTAGTGAGACTAACTTCTTTACCCACACCCGTACATGATGTAGGAACCCTTTCTGCAATTGATTCACTACATTCGGGCGAAAACGTAGTGACCCTTGCTTACTTATTACTGCATTCGGGCTCTGCAGCACATCGCTAGGCGGGGACGCCCAAAAGCAATGCTCATAATTTTTGTAATCTATGTTATAAAAATCCGACGAAGTTTTACGCTAGCTGTCGGAAGCCTAACACAACCCTCCTCCTTTATCCGGACTTGGGAATGGCAATGCAAGGGTGATCCCTTACATGGGTGGAGTTGAAGATTCAAGTATTATGAAAATAAAAAATTAATGTGGTAAATAAAAATTAGCATGTCTATGCTACATATGTTGGCATCTCTTCTTACAGTATCCTCTGGTTCCCTATTTTCATAACGTGTGTATTCTAAAAATTAGTATGATTGCGTTTATGCATAGTCCTCCATTTTGATAATATCTTATAATTTATTACCTCCTATTATAGATAAATGAGATTTGATATATTTGCTTGTTATTTAGTGATCTTGTTTTTATATAGTGCAATTACTTACATTTATCTTTTTAATTTTTATAGTTGTCAATTATGAATTATCATATTTAATTTTATATAAATTTAATTATATATAATATATATTAAATTTTTATTTATTTTAATAGTGGTATACCTGTACCTTAGATTTTCTCAAATTCATGTATCTCATACTGGGTATTGGTATGGTACCTGTATCCATGCAACATAGGGTGCCATGAATCAAAGAAACTCTGAGAGCCAATTTTCATAGGGGATCCATTTTTTCATCAGATGATTGGTTTAAAGGAACGCAAATTTCCAAATAGGATGATGGGGACGAACATTATCATGGAACTTTGTTCAACTTTTTGAGGACTTTCGTGTACAAGCTCTGAGAAGTTCCATGGCAACTTCCTTGAAGACGGACAGAAGCTCAAGGAGATTCCATTACTGGGCTGCCAAAATAATTCGGACTTCTTCCATTGATTCAAATCACATGATTACAAAAAGGATAGAAACCTTGAATGAAACCTACAACGAACCAAAGGAAATGCACAATAAAATATGTTGTGATGTCAGATCCCTTTCTGCAACCCTGGCAAATAGGCAGAATGAATCCAACAATCCTTGTTTGTTGAACTTTGTTTCCTGTATGCACGAGCTCAGCCAGCAGAACTACTGTTGAAAACGACTAACGCTAAATTTACAAGCTGAACTGAGTCTTCTTGTTTTTCATCAAAAGATAAGAACTTCATTTATGAAATAAGAAAGTAAAGGAGGTTTTACATATGAGTATATAATAAAAATAATAATACAAACAAATCTTTAAAAATGAAAAATATGAAATCTTACGGTATATAATGATAGAAAAGACCTCAATGAAAACGTAACACCTTATAAAGGTGTCACTAGAGGAAATAACATTTGACAATAGAAAGGAACATTTCACCGTTGTTTGGCATACAAATAGTTGCCCAAAACCTTAAGTAAATACAGTAAGACCTCTGATTCCTCCTTCCTAACATGACAATTCGAAAGAAAAAAAAGAAGGAAATTTCTCTTCTTTAAACTCATGCTCTCTTATTAGTTATATCAAAACTGGAAAAAATGAAAAGAGAAAAAAAAAGAAATATTACAAAAGGCAACGGCTTGGGAGCCACACGGTCCCCCCCCCCCTCTCTCTCTCTCTCTCAATCATCTAAAGAGATTTACAAGCTGAACCAAGTTGGGGGAGGGAGAGATTTATCGTGTACCACATACAACATGGCCCTTAAGTTAAAGCCTTTACAACAAGTTAAAAGAAAAATGGCAACCATCACGATAAATACCCTAACATACTTAATGAAGGTACGGTTTAAGTGTAAAGAATACGAATTTCATATGCCTATTCGAGTCAAACCCAGCTGAACAAGAACGTGCAATATGCATGTTAACTTCCTATGGCTTAACATACAGAACATGCACAAGCTAGGGGTGTTCAAGGACCTGAAAACGTACCAAACCATCAAAACTACACGGTTCTAGATGTTGAGCGGTTTGGTTCCATTCCGTTCTAACTGGAAAAAGTTTGGTGGTTTGGTTGGCAGTTCTAAAATTAGAACCGAACGAATCATTATATATATAAACTTTATGTACTTATATAGATCTCATCCATGTAAGTTTATAAGCTTATATTAAGGTAGTTTTAAAATGTGTAATGGCTTTCTATGCATAATCTTGTATAAACATTTCATTGTTTTAATTTTGAAATCAACAATAGAGTTTTGAATTTAAAGTATGATTGTACTTTAGTTTTTTCATCATGTGTATTAAATGCAAAGTAATTCAAATCTTTACGATTGATCTAAAAAATTGAAAGATGAAAATATTTATACAAGATTATACATCAAAAGACGTTGTACATTTAGCACTATTATGTGTATATCTTGTTTATATACTTGTAGGAGATACACATCCCAATATGATTGTAAGTTTACATATATCAGCTTATAAATCAAAATAATTTGATTGCATAATATTTTGTATTTTGGCAAACCCTAATAGAACCGAACTGTACTAAAACCATCAGCCAGATTTGGATCGATTAAACTTTGACATGGTTTGGTTCTGTTCTGTACCCAAAAAAAAAACTGAGGGTTGCGGCTTGTTTGAGGTTGAGATTAGCACCGACCAAACTGAACCATGAACACACCTAGAACCAGCCAAGGATGAACACAAACCGATTACAAGTGGCTCAATTCATTTGCCACTCCTGTGTAAACATGATCTTCCTTGGGACAACGAGTGATAAGGGTGCTCACGGAACCCCTAGACACCTGAGGTTTTGTTCGGTTCTAGATGTCTAACAGTTTGTTTCTATTATAAAAAAAAAAAACTTGATGGTTCGGTTCATGGTTTCTTAACGGAACGATGAAATCAAATAGAAAAAAGTTATATATATAAGAGTGAGAGCTGCTGGACATTGTGTTATTATCATCACCATGTGGTGATTAAGATACCCATCACATATCGTATTTGTGTTTTAAATGACATCTATCTTCGTATCGATGCTAATCTTTGTCATCAGTGCAACTGCACAAAAGACACTGATCATCTAACGGAGTTTGAAAATAAAGGATGTTTAGTAACTCTTAGTTCTCTCTCTCTCTCTCTCTCTATATATATATATATATAGAGAGAGAGAGAGAGAGAGAGAGCTTTATAATGTTGGTTGGTACTGATCTTCTATAAACATGTAAAGATTTTAATGAGATGTATCATTGTATACTTGCATCTAATATGCACATAAATGTATTAAATGAAAAATGATTTAAATTTTCATTGTATATCTCAAAGAACGAACATTAAAAAAGATGATTGTACACGATTATGTTTTTTATATAACTAAGACGGATGTTCAGTGAAACTCTTGACAACTTTATAAGTTTATATATAAGAGTTTTCTCATATAAAATGTTAAATGGTAGATTCAAATAATCTACTGACATAATACATAATATGTAACAACACTCTTCAGTAAATAACCATGATTCAAAACCCAAATCAAACAGAAACAAACAGTTGGATTTTATTTGATTCTGGACATAGCATGATTCGGTTCGGTAAACGTGTAAGAGAGATAGAATGGTTCCGTACACGCCTAAGAGAGACTAACAGTTTGAATTCAAGGTAGGTTAAAAATGAACCAAACAAGCCGGTGTTCATTACTGAAGAGCTCAACACCCGAATCGTATATCCCAAAAAAGCCGACCGAAACTACCCTTGTTTCAAACGCTCATGCTTGAGTTACTTGCATTTCGCACCACTGCATGTAGGAATCCCTTTGTTCATACGGTTCGCTGTGCCACCCTTTTTAGAAAGGTTAGCTTAGAAATTCCTCAGTATTAAAAATTTATAAATGGTCACATTGTATGATCTTTACACTTGATAGGCGTAGCAGACTAGTCAAGCCTCGTATGAGCCTCTCTCTACCTCCACATAATACTATGTTCTACATAACATGAGATTCGGGCCCTAGGCCGAACCCACCATTAACTGCAAACCAACAATACTAACCAAAAGAAAGAGCCCTGGACTCGCAAGCCTAACCCACTTTCACTAGGAAATGACCTCGATTTGCGTGAAGGCAACACGGACCAGACCAAAGGAGGGAACAATAAGAACGAATTCGAGAACCAAACTCGACTACAAAACGGGATCCATTCGGCTGCGACCACCTTACCCAAGCGAAAGCAGACTGAACCAAACAACGGAAAGAAAGGACTAAGAAATACTTCGAGACGAAGGTCAGAAAATAACACGACTTCAGAACGATTTTCGCGAACTTTTTCTGGTTGGTCTCTCTGATTCTTTACATTCTTCATGATCCTCCTCCTCCTCTAATTGTTCTTAAAACTTTACAGTGTGATTATAAACAAAAGAACCTCTCTGTCTCTCTCTAAACAGAAGGCAATGATTTTGGTCCCAGGAAACCCATGGACGCAAAAGATGCTTCGGTAAAATCAAACAGGCCTTCAAACACGACGTGCTCATACTGTTCCTCTTCGATGCCAGGAAAGCCAAACTCCGCCATCCCGTAGCCGTTAATCAAATCATCGAACTCCCAAAACCCAGAGAGATCCGCCACTACCGACGCCGGAGAAGAAAGGATCTCAGCGGGAACATCCTCATGCTCAATAACAGCTTCTTCAGAGCACGCTGGCGGCAGCCCCAGCTCATCGTCAGAGGCCCCGAGGAGATACCCCAGATCCGGCAGCTTGCTCACATCCACGGACCCGGACAACCCCGCATCCCCGTCAATCTCCTCCTGGAGAGACCTCATGACCGAGTTGAGCATCTCCTCAGCCGTCGATTCCATCTCGGAGCTCTTGTCCAGTGATTCGTCACCGTCATCTTCAAAGATTTCGAGAATATCCGATCTGAGCCTCTTGGACTCTTGCGAGATTACTAGTGACGACTCTTCGTCATCTGGCAGAGAACGCTTTCCCTTCTGCTCGTTCTCCATGACAAGAAATCGATTGAAAGAAGGAAAACAAATCAGACAAAAATTGAACGTACGGCTTGCATGGACGAACGAGAAGGAAGAGAGAGTGCTTGGTTTTATAGATGACGATAATCTTGCGTTATTATTTTCTGCCAAAGTCGTAGGGATTGGGGAGACGTGTCGAGCAGAAATTTTTGGGTTTTGGGGGGAAGTTAGCAGTCACGCATCGGTTTCCGGAGGGAATGTATTTTAAACTTTTGCTTCAAGTCCGCTGGCAGCCGAGCCGCGTCCCCACGGGCTCCATCATCTGACCCCTCCCCTCGCCTTTTGGGTCCTTTTCTTTTTCAAACTCTTTGGTGCTATTGAGTTGTTTAGTCCTCTTCATCTCCTTTCTCGTGGACCATGACAGCGAACGTGGTTGACTCGATGCGATACGACGCGACTCGTGTATACGCTTTAGGTTCTCTTTTCAGTGCATTGGGACCGTCGATCTGAGAGGAATGGGTCATGGTGTGGGTGTGGTGTACGAAGTGGGTCGTGAAGGATCTTCGGGTCAGTGATTTGGTTCGTCTTTTGCGCCCACGTCTGCTAGCACATGGGTTCGAATCGTACCCTGGCGCGTGCTCCGAACTTTAAATGCACGACCTTTCACGCTTTAATGAATAGGGAAGGAGACGGTGCATGTCAGCCTCATCCTCTGCACCGTACACTTTTACTGCCTTGGGCGGGAAAACTTAACGTTGCCATATTTTGCAAAAGACCCCTATGGTTTCTTAATTTACATGGTAACTCCCAGTATTTCAAATATGCACGTTAGTGGCATAATGGCGCCACGCCCACAAATGAAACCCGCCCGCACTAGCAAGCAACTGATAAGAGGCTTGCTTTTCTTACAAGCAATATACTTTGGGGAGTTATCTGTAAATATGGGATTAGTTTACCGTGTTCATGAATTTTATAAAAATGAGCGAGAATGAGTTGTCATCCTTTCAATGGGCCACTAGTGGGCTCGGTTTTATTTGTGGGCTTTGATTGAAGTTTGCTGCAACCAACCTTCCTTGATTGGCAGCGTTCCCCTATTCCTAAATAAACAACAAGGTTGAAACAGTGATAAGGACTTTGGGAACAGATGGGACCCGTACCCATAATAATGGCTCCCAAATCAGGCACTAAACGATCATCCGTGCTGGAAGACACAGACCCGGACCTTTTCTTGTGGGTCCACGGTCTGATTTGGACCCATTTTGTGCTCTTGGTAGAACTTGTGTGGTGAATGACCGGAACACACAAAACAACCCATCTTCGTTATTCGGCTTGTTTTCTACACGAATGAGCCGAGCTAACTTTAAAACAAAATCTCCCTTAGTTATGTTAAATTCTCTAATACAATTTTACCTATATCACATCAATTAGATAAAAGTTTCAAACCATTAATCGAGCTTTCATGTGTCGAACCGACCTGAACACATGCTCAACTTATGTGATTTATAACAAACTGAACAAGAACGAGCGTAACTGAGCCAAGCAACGAGCAGCTCGGTCCATCCTGCATAATAGCCGATCCTTAAGAGTCCATTGGAAACCAAAGAAAAGGGGGTTTATCTAGAAGAAGGGCACATGACAAAACCGTGTATGGCGGTTCTTGCCTTGCTCGTTTATGGTGTTCAATTACGTCAACCAAAGCAAGTGGGAATTGATATTCTTGCTAATTAACATAAATAATGAGAACGTTGAGGAAACATCTAAAAGGAGGGTGGTTTTCACATGGGCGCATAGTGCGAACCATGGAACTTTTTTTCCACTTGACAAATTTTCAAAATCCCTATGAAACTTGAGACTAACCCTAGTAAATTACAAGCATTTTTCTCCACGAATCAGTGATTGCGAACCCAAACATTATGTTTCTACCACACTAAGTGGACTCGGCTACACAAATTATTAACCACAATATGGTCTATCTTCTATCATAAATTGTTGGCATTAGCTTTCTGATATCCTTAATTCTGTTTATGTAAGGAATCACTCTTTTATGGCCGATCTCAAGCCCGACTAAAAAAAGAGGATTTTATTAAGCTTTCGATAATAACATAAAACTTGTTGGATTTATCTATCATGAATCGTGGACATTATGGGCATTAATGTGGGACATCATCTCTTAAGGAAGTTCTATAGACCTCGAATACAGGAAATAATAAGAAAGAACCTCTTCTTATTCGTAATGCAATGCTCGATTTGTAAAGTTGGTGAGGATTTGGTTGTCGCTAACCTTTAGATGAAGATTTTGGAAATTTTGGACGGTATCCGACTTAGCCCCAAAATCGAGGGGGTATTTGAAATTTGCTTTCTTTTCTTGGGGAACCAGGTTTGATAGCGAGACGGTGGTGGCGTGGGGTTTGGTGATGATCAACCCATCCAGAGTGCATTGATTCTTGCACAAACTATTTAAAATTCTAATTATAGCTGCTCCAACTTTTTCTTTTTTCGTCCTGGCACATTTTCTTTTTCTTTTCTCTTTTGTGCCTTTTCTGTGTGTGCTTTTACTGGCAGTCACGTTTACAGACGTGATAGATCTGGACCCTCTGAGATCGGGTCCATATCCATATCCCACTGGCACGTTTCTTACTTTTCTTTCTTTTGAAGAAATCATACAGCTACTAGGTTGGCTTGACCCCAAGGGTTTCATGAATTGAATGAAACAAATGCAATCAAAACCACAAAAAAGAGATGGGCCAGTGACTAGGTCAGATGAATCCCACCAAACGGTCAACACCTATGAGGCGAAGTTGACTGGACCTTGAAACTGGACTGAGCTAACTTAGCCGAAGAAAGCTCGCAGTGCGGATAAATGCGCAGGGTAAGTCTGCCCAGTCGAGAACAGTTGATCAAGAATGTATTTTGGATCTGAATTAAACTAAACATACCTAGACTCAACCAGATCTGAAATGTATGAGACAAATCCAGATGCGCTCTTTTTAAGTGAGTTTGATACATTTAATAGGCCAAATAAACATTTATGGATAATCTTCTATGAAAAGGCAAGCAGGCACAAAAGAGAGTATAAGAGAAACGTGATGGTATGCTTAAACACGAAAAGTACACATCTCACTTTTAATTTTTTAAAAGAGGATGATATCGTATACTTATATTACACCTGCAACCCTATTTTCCTTGTCAAAACGACTAAAACTTGAGTACCCAATTATCATGCCTGTATATGCTTTCACAAAAGTGGACACAGAATGAGACAGAGCTCGGTGGATTTGGGTTGAACCCGGAATTCGACATGGGTTATACCATTTTATTTAATTTCGAATTTTTGGGTGATATTTTTTAGGGAGGGAAGGATAGCCCACAGCAGGGCAAATATCCTAAGGTGGGACTCGATTGCGTCGGGCGGGCGGGTATACTTCTACCTGGTCCCATACCCAAACCTCAATTCTGCGCCCCGCACCAATTTCATATTATAGCCCACAGCTGAACTTCATCCTTTTATTATTCAAAATTTATGAGGACAAGCCACTGTCTTAACTCACTTGATAAGAACCTTATGGAATCTGAATGGTTTGATCGAGTTTTCGAAAGTGCAACCATATGGTTGGACCTATTGAGCTTGAATGCACTAACATCTAGGTTGGTTTTGGGCCTTATTGACCATGAGTGCACGTTGATCCAGGTTGGCTCCGGCTCGTCACCCGTTGACATGAACCAACTTAACCATTAAAGAAAGCTTGACATACAATTCGTTCCACAACAATGCAGGTTCAACTGGTTCAATTTATTAGATCTTTTAATCGACGTTCGCAAATGAGCCAGGTTCAACCTGTTAGGCTGCGGCGGGGTCATCGATTCATCAAGTCAGCCATGGTGGGTGTCTCCCCTCAGTCTTGACAAAAGATACACTGGCTAAACTTAGTGGAGCACATACTAGATCATGTTTAATTGGTGGAACCTACTTTTAGTGGGTAGGGTTATGTGACAACCTTATTGTCAATGAGTTGAATTGTTCTATAAAGTCTTCACTGAAATCGGCTGAATCGGTCAGCAACAGCTGATTTAGGTCCGAAACGGTCGACTCGTAAGTTCGTTTAACTTAAATATTTATTGATTATCAAAGTACTTTTGATTTAAATTACAGATTTCGGTAGTGGTCAGTTCTCTTAATCTTTCTGAACGAAAATTTTAATTCCAAAAATTGTTTCTTAGAACATGGGTCTTAGATTAGGCACGCCATCTGGTTAAGGGATTGACATTGGAATCCTCCATGCTAAAGAAGGTCTAGAGTTCGATACCTATTGCGTGCATCTGGTCATATCTACTGGTCAGTCTAACCCCAAGTTGCCAACCAGAAAAATTAGGAGGGAAAAATAGTTGTCTCTAAGGTGGATCTAGTGAATCAAATCCAACTTAAATAAGCCGATTTGGATTGAGGTGAATCTAGATCCAATTATGGATCCATTCAGGTAATGACCACCATCAGGTCAAAGGTTCAATCCAGATCAAGTGTCACGGAACCAAATGTCCGAAGTATATCATCTTTGAAGGCTCAATGATTTAATGGTAAAAATTTTGAAAGATAATCAATGCGAATCTTATCTTTTCCATTGTCCCACATTACTCATAAAGTTCGTACCTGTTTTTGGATAATATTTGGATGGTTTGATATGGATCCGTCCTCGCTTGTTCACCTCAAACACGTGACTTGCGTTATATCCAAGCAAACCTCACCTCATCAAACACACACAGAGATTCTTTTGTGTCGTACACGGTACAAACGTCCTTCCTGGGAGAGAAGAGATATGGTGTACGAATGGGGTATCAGAGTGTCGGGTCTTACACGAACCCGTCGGTATCTGACCCGGCATTTCAGAATCAGAGAATCGTTCATTTGGTAATCCGGATCAGACAAATAATAAGTGATACTAAACCCGAACCTGATCCGAGTTTCTTCATAAAACTTCAACGTACATCAAAGCATTATCTTTGTGGCTGTGGCTCAATTTTCTTCTGCAAGCTTGGTTTGCAGTTTTTCTCGAGATTGGAACTTACATCCAAGGGAAACTCGACTGGGTTCAGGGCATGTTCAGCCGAGTGTGGGTCAGTTGGCTTCCAAATGACACTACTACGGTACCCGGGTCAAGAAGATTAGGATGCTGGTCCTCCTACCACATCAACCAACCAGTGGTGGATCCCGAACAAGTTTCGAGTGGGGTTGGGCTTTAAAAGTTCTCATTTTTTTTTAAAATTTCAAATACATAAATGCAAATTTTCAAATTTTTTGGTGGGACAGATGCACCACCCCGTTACAATGTGGATCCTTTGCAGACATCAACCATAGTTGGGTGTTTGATAAAACGCCCCGGGCCTGTAGTACTAGGAATGTTGGCTTAGTTCCATAGACCCATCCGTAGGACTGGGCCACTTTTTGTGGTACAAAAGTAGGGTTGTGGGCCTCATTTTCAAAATGTGTAGTGGTGCCTACTCCTCAAAAATGTGAGGTATTAGGATTGGGGTCCTAGTATGATAGGCCCTGACCTAGTTGTCAAACACCCCCTGCAGACACTTTATACAACATTTAAAGACATCGATAATTTATGTTAACACTTATCTTGTAAGCAAAGATATAATTTTATGGAAAACCCGATTATGCTCATTTCTAACATGCTACTCATTCTTTTTTGGTAGAAGCAAGTATAATTTAAAAAAATTGAAGAGTTTTTTTTTAAAAAGGACAATATTATTACAATAAATGTCTTTGAAAAGCAATGATAAAAATGAATGAGCAACATTAATGGTAGACAAGATCGAGGAACATGTCCACAAAATTTTAAATCTCATAGAAAATTAGTATTTATCAAGACTGATGTTATTTCAGATAGTTTTCCTAAGTTCCATCACACTATAAAAATCGGCTGCACAAACAGTCAGCAGTCTTCTGGCTAGATGGTCCACTAAAAGGAGACATTCAAGTTGAAGGTCATGACGTTTCTTTTGTGTTAGCCCGTCGTGTTCGTGTCATCTCATTTAGTGTTTATGTCGAAATCAGACCAGCCCAAATATGACCTGATGCTACTTTTGTGTTACTCTGGGTGGATATATGAATGACTTTCCAAGTAGCATATTGCATCATCTTGCTAGCAATTCTGTGTTTCACATTGTTTTCATGCAATGCCATCCATCTATCATCAACCAGAACACCACAGTTCCTTTTGTATTATTTCGGGTAGGCATCTATGACTTTTTTGGGTTGTGTTCGTGTTGGGTAAGTCATAGAAATGAGAGCAACCAACTCTGGTATCCCACGTTCAATCCACTAACTAATACAACAGGCAAATTGATTGCGACTTTCTTTACAAAGAAAGGTTCATTCTCACAAGGTACATCTTGTTTCTTATAACAAGGCAGACATTGATATCGACCGGAAAAACACAGGTATGGTCTATCTTATCCGGCAAAGTTTCGACGTAATGTCGTCCTACTTTATCTTTGCCTGATTCATGTGAGAGAGCAACCCAAACACGCACAGAAAGATAAGCTCATTCTGGCAGTAGTTAACAACAGAGCTCAACCCCCCAGCATATGAATGAGCTTGCACACACACACACACACACATTACCAAACTTTCCCATTCTTGGTGGTGCCGATAGAAATTAGGGACTAGCAAGCCGAGTTGCTTGCAAGGTAGGCTCAAGCTCACCAGTACTCGGGTCAAGTTGGTTTCAACCATGATCAAGCTTTATAAACATTTATATACAAAGCTATTTTGTATATCAATAAAATAAGAAAATGCAGTAATGTAGCTCAAGCACATACCATAGTTGGGTTTTTCTAATATTCTCTTGAAGGCTGAAGCACAATCCGACGATTTTATAATCACTAATGAAACAATCCCAAGATTTCAATTTCGAGCTCAAGCTTCAGCTCATTCACAAGCTCAACTGGGTTCAATCCCAGAAAGCTCAATCTCAAACAGAGCTAACCTGTGGGCTTACTCAACCTTGAACCCATCTTCGAGATTAAAGCCCCATTGAACTTGAGCGTACGTTTGACGTCAGTTGATATACCGATTATCTGTTGATAGGAAGTATTCCGGCAATCCCTACTATCTGAATCCAAGCATGTCCCCAAGGAGATGGTGAGGACGAATTGATTGTGTGCAATGCATTCTTTCCAAATTCAGGTACAACCTGCCCGTCTTCAGTTTGCCCATTTTTTATAACATGGATTTGAAAGAACTAGTGAACTAAGTGTCTCAGTGGTGCCACTGGAGATCCTTTTGATTGATCACTGTCACTAACAACATGCTCTTGTAAAGCCGACCATCGAAGTAAACATGAACATGGTAGGCAAGAGATCACGGTATATTTGCAGAGTGCTTACTGTCAAAGACTTGCAAATCCTTCTCCAGCCTTGAGGATGACGTTTGACTCGCCTCATTCGCCCTTTCAGTTGAAGGTCTCAAGTTTGAAGCCTCGATTGCGCATAGCTTTTCTAGATAATTAAAAAAGAGAAGCAAGCAAAATTTAAAAACTATTTTGTGCTCTGTTTGGTTCGGATCTTGAAAGTTGACCATGCTTTCATTATTTTTTGGGGGGGGGAAATGAATCTCGTTATACTTAAGAAGAATGATAAAGCTTGTTGCTTAACGAGCATCATAGCGTTCATGCACCAAAAGTCATGTAGCAAATCAACTTGCAATAATTGAGCTATTCGTGGGAATTCTAATCCCTTGTTTGGGAAAGAACTTCTCAAACACGCCAGTTTGAGAATATGAGGATGGAGCCTGGAATCTTGGCCAAGAATTATGTGGGAATAAACTATAGGGCAAATTTCAAAACCGAAGATGAAGAGTTTACAATTATAAAATGCGCACCAAGTATGAGAATATTGCTAGAAGCAAACCTAAAGCATCAGGAGAATTTCTAAAAGATACTTCTGTGCAAGTAAAAGATTACCTAACATTTGGTACTTTTAATCCAAATTAATCTTCTATTATGTCTAACACGCTTTCTTCTCAAATGTTAGGGATAGTTGCTTAATTACACGATTGAAGAGTTAGGCCTGGTAAACCAACTGAGCTACCTGTGGTTCCGCCGATGTTCGACTTGGGACGAGTTCATCTATGCTTGGCTTTTGATCTAGACCAACCAAATGTGGGCAGACTCAATGAATTCGTGGTGCGTATCGGACTCAGTACTAGTGCATTCGAGGGTCTTCTTGATAAACCAGGGAAAAACTTTTATTTTGTTTTTCACAATTTGTCGAACTTAGATAAGGTGGCTTTAATGATATTAGCAATTTATGAGAAGCATTTTGACAAGATGGATGTATAGGGCATGTTCTCTGAGGCCGAAGCCATGTACGCACCCCTGGAATATCGAACTAACGAACTGCGACTTGTGAGTCGAGCCACCTAGCCAGGTGAGCTATCGCTCTGAGTGCATATTGGGTATTGGGTATGTTGATTTCTCCCATTATCGTCCATTCTTGAATGAATTTATGAAGCGTATAGACAGACAGGTTAGATGAGAATGGTAGGAACCACGCAGCATACGTGTATGTCTGTTCCACGTAAGGAACTTATCTTTCTATCCAAATTTAAGGTGAGCATACCTGTACTGTATTGTTCTCTCTCTCTCTCTCTCTCTCTCTCTCTCTCTCTCTCTCTACGATGCTTTATCAATTAGTTTAGGTTATTGGAATATAATATCAACAAAAGTAGGTCGACAATTCGACATTTCAAATTTTTTATACCAAAAATGCACAAAGTTACAATAGTTTTGAGTTCATTCATGGGACTCATGATTAGGAATCTCCCCTCCTTTTCCCTGGTATTGGCTGTGGCAAGCAACTAATGAATAATGGATAAGAAATGTCACACGATGCCACAATATCAAAATATAAGAAACCATTTTAATTAAGCATTATGAATCGGGATATAGTGCTTTAACACATAAAATTCATGGTTGTTTTGGGTTTTTTATAATTAAACATAATATAATTATTTGATGTAAATCAAAATAGTCATCGAGAAGAGTTAAACCGAGACTCATCCTTGGGAATCATGTTATGTTCATTTCTCAACTAACAATGGCGCTTTTTTCGCGTTTATATAAGACGTAACCTCATCTTTTCCCCATGACCCTTTTGTTACCGTGCGGGACGATGATGATAATCTCTTCTCTTTCTTTCCTTTTTTTATGATAATAAGGAGAATGGAAGATAGTTTTTTCTTGTCCTCAGCTTCGCTCGGACTGGTAGAAAGGGAATCTTGCTACGGCCTGCTAAATTCATGTCCACACAGAGAGAGAGAGAGAGATCTTATCTAATACGGATGTAAGAGAGAGATCTTATCTAATACGGATGTAATGAACCATGGTGGGGGGGGGAGAGACAGAGAGGGAGATCTTATCTAATACAGATGTAATAAACCATGGGAGAGAGAGAGGGAGATCTTATCTAATGCAGATGTAATGAATCATGGCAGAGAAAGGGACAGAGAGATCTTATATAATACGGATGTATTGAATCATGGAGAGAGAGATTTAATGGTGATCGGGAAAACCAATGCCAGTTTATCTACAAAGCCAGACATTACAGGGGTATCGATCAGATAGAAAGGAAGACGAAAGGATCTGATTTCCCATCAATGAACCAAGCTTCGAATAATTGCAAATTCACAAGAAAATAGCATTCTAAGAACTACCATGATCGTAAGAAAAGATATGCAAAATCAACCTTTGTGATCTTATATCAACAGATGAACCAGAGAGAAACAGAGGAGGGGGGTAAACTAGTTTGGATCCTCATTATGAACTCTTGCGAATTTACATTTCTTTCCTGCGAGCAGGTGGCTCGTGGATTTGCCATAGCTGCCAAATATCATCATTCCACAGACCCAGTTCCCCAAAATCACCATCTGGATTTGAATACAAACCCATGCTCTCTTCATCCGAACAAGGCAGCCACCCCAGACACAGTTGCTCCACCCACTCATTGTCGAAGAAACCTGGACTAAGCCCACTACCATACGCATCGAGCAAAAACTCCTCTCCTGGAGGCACGCCGGCGAATCGATCGGTAAGTTCTGACGCTGATCGAAACTCTGACTTGTTGTCGACCGCTGTGAACGGGCCTTCCCCTGCCCTGCTGATCATCTCATCACCACCCTTAGGTCTCTCCGTGGCGTCCATCGTATTGATGGTAGATTGGTGACCGATCATCTGGACCCTTTCGTGCTTCCTTTGGCTCTTCTTGGCAATCTCGGTTGCCATGAACACATCATCTTCTCTGCTTCGTTTTCTCGAGGAAGCCTCGAAATAGTTCATTGTTTTTCATAGAGACACGATGGGAAAGGGAAGATTATATATAGATACAGATGAAGGGTTTGACGTAACCGCTAACGATGACGGAAACATAAAAAAAGAGCACATTTATAGGCGAAAACTACCTCGTTTTGAGGATAAAACGGTTGACGTTTTCGACCATTTCTGGTTTTGGAGCAAAGAGGGATTTAATGGGGGCCACTAAAGTGCAAGAGATCCCCCACTCACATGGTTTACTTTTCCTTCGGAGTTGAGTTCCGCTGCACTATTTGTGGTTGGACCGGGGGCGTCAAAATCAGGACGGGTCTTGAAACCACAGCCGTCCATTTGTTCATTATGATGGGCTACTGTTGTTGAAGAGTTTATCGTAGTCTCCACCTTGTCAAAGACAAACATCACTAGCTGCTGATCACCATAATGGACGGCTTAGATCTCAAAACAAAGTTTGAATGACTAATTAGAAGTGGGTCACAAACAAAACGCATGCTTGTATCGTGTGTGTGTGAGAGAGAGAGAGTACTATAATTAAGTAGGGCATCCAATGGATTTTGCATTCAACGCCTCTTGAATACATGGTAATCAAAATGAGGGTTCGGGTCTGATATTGGTACATCATAACCGTTGCATGAAATGGTCGTGAGCAGAACAAACTAAGCGTTTCTCTTATTATTCATGTGGACCCTGAAGATTTCCTATGGCATTGAACCACCTAGCTAAACCCATTTGTCTGCACACAATCTGCCGTTGCATGGTATAATTGGTTTTCAACTCAATATAATAAGTTTTATGAATGCATTTAACAACCAGCTTTTAGAGGTTTTTGTTTTTGAGACTAAGTTTTAAGATGAAGGTCACCAAATAAATCAAGTAAGAACATATTTAATTACTTTGACCAAATGAAGGAATTTAATCACTTTTTGTGACTAAATGACAACGGCAAATAATGGTATATATAACGTAAACTTGAGGTTCTTTTTTTGTTTGTTTCTGTATTTTCTTTATCTTGTCGAGAGAGAGAGACCAGTGGAATTGGCCACTGTTCACAGGAGGAGAATGGTCAGAATGTTTGAAATAGGGGGAACACGAGTTGAAACTGTGAAATATTAAGCGCATCACCCATTGATTTTCTTAATTTTAGTTTTTTGTTTTTAGTATCTTCTCTGTGGGAAAACCATGAGCCTGTCTGACTTAAATTTAACTTATTTTTATCGATAATTGTGAAAGAACAATAGTTGCTTCAACGAGTCCTTGCCGTTATAATTTTAGTATCCGAAAACGTAATGGAGGCCCGACGTGGATGAGCAAGAAAAAGACGTAACGTGCTACTGGGAAAGAAAATATTTTGGCGTTCGCTAGTTTGGGTTGAAACCATCGGGGCGGTGTTGAGCAGCGAAGCCCGGTCCTCTCTGTTTCCATGAACGTGAGGTTTCCGACCCCCTGGTTAATTCTCCATGGGCCGTCCTCAACCCTTTTATTAGAACAAAAGTTGAAATGGCAAGTAGTTAGGTCAGGATTTATATACGGACCAAACTTAAGTGTATTCAAGTTCGTGGGTGTGTGTGGAAATAGGTTTTGGACGAGTAGGCTGTATGATCATTCATCAGGGTACACGCAAACTAGATCAAATGGTATCAGTCGGATCTATTGAGGCCATTTCACTTTAAATGCAGTATATATATATAGTATTGCTAGCATACACGATGCACTCATTAGGTAGAGAGAGAAAGGGAGAGAGAGCCTGTCACGTACATGCAGGTCGATTATTTCAAGATCAGTGTCAAGTTTAGTCATCTACATCTACATGGATGTTGATGTTTTGAAGATGGACAGAGCTGATAGCTCATAGCATTGCTCTTCCATGGTGCGCTTTCTTCGGGTCTAGTCCTAGATATCTCGGAAAATTAACCACGGACACTGCAAAACCTATGGATACAAGGCCACAGTAATAATCCCCATCGATCTGAATTATTCTATAAAATAAAGCCGTCTAAACGAGGCAAAACTATGAATTTTCTCATCTGTAGTACACTGAGAAAAACCACCTCGTGAGGAGGCGGAAGGAACAAGTTGGTGTCGAACTCTAGAATTAAGATTGTTTACAGAAGGGATGGACGACTCCTTGATATACAAACCAACGCAAAAATTCACATGCTGGGGATGAACTGATGATGCGTGATATTCGCTCCCACAAGCGATGATGTTCATACGTATGTATACATAGAAGTGGATGATGTCCACATCTTGTATTGCAGACTCGTTTCCATCGTTTACTTTTTCAAAGTCCCAAACGATTATTTTAAAAAAATATGAAAGACTCCATTATAAGCTCTGAAAAGTAAAAGAGACATGATGAGTATATTTTGTGCATCAACTAATTATTCTCTCTTATCTCTTGTTTTCTTTTGCTTTCTTGTTGAGGAAACGGAAAATCGTTGTTCAAAAGTAGGAACTCTCCCACATGACCTCAATGCCAAGAAAGAATGAGAGCGTACCGAGATCTTTCATGAAGAATGAACGATCAAGACCATGAATCAAAGAAAGAAGAGAGAGCTCGCCGGCTTTTAAGGCGCTCATGGGACACCTTAAAGTGAAAGATGGCGGCTTGGTAGATGCTTTCAAAGTAAAAGGTGGATGTAAGTAAAAGATGAGACAGAAAAGGAGAGGATTTATCTTAGCTCCTTCAAAAGTAAAAGGACTCTTTTTTTTCTCTTTCTCTCTTTATATATATAAAAAAATCCTTTCACTTTTTAATTTTTTTTATGAAAACCTTGCTAAGTATGGGTTCATTGTAAGCTTTGATCGTGTGAGAGAGAGAAAGAGACAGAGACAGAGACCATCTCACAAAGCCAGCGAGAGGGATCCCTAGTGTGTAATCTCACCAACAATCAAAATAATCTGTGGAGCATTTGTCTCTAGAAAGCCATTAAAAGATCAAATTTGTGTTGGGACCACGGCATGAATGATCGGACGTGGAGAACGAATGGGCACCTGATCCCTTCAATCTCCAACAGTAAACTTTAGGAATCCATAGTCAAAGCTTACGACTAACAGATACCTCCCCAGCAATGGCCGTCTACACATGGTTGGACCCCACAGACTACAATCAGTGTCCCAGTAATTAACAGTCTCAACGTTCCGGTGTGCTATGATCTAAGCCAAGCAGATTGCTTCTTAGAACATTCTTCATCTTTCGATGACAAGGAACCATCTTTGAGGCAAGCTCAGGTATGGGGCTCCACCACTCTTTACTTGCATGCCATCACCCTATAATAGGCTCTTAAATTTTGGTCAAATTTCTTTTCCTTTTCTTAACAAAAGGGGCCGAAGCTCCGCAAAGCGCAGATCAAACACACTTAGAAGCCCTCTGAAAATGTCAAACATGGTGAGATGAAAGCTGGGGAGGTTGCCCATCTCTGTAATACCTGCTAGATTGTTGACACATAGGTTTTCGTCTTAAAAAGTGTGCTTAATCTTGATCTCCCAATCTCTAGTAATCCAGTTTTTGATACTGCGAATTATTGTATTTCTTCTGCCTTCATGAGCATGGTTTGGATTTGATGAGGAACCAACTTCGAGGTGAACACTCGGCAAAGATACAATGTGCCTTTCCCACATTTGATATTCGAGCTCCACTCTTCATTTTCTTGCTAATTCTGTGGGTTTACGTGCAAATGACTAGTTAAGAAACATGCAGCACTATCTGTTCTTGGGATTTTTCCCGGGCGAGGAAGGGGATCCAAGCCCGAACAAACAAAAGAAATTACAACCTGCAGTCCGTAGCACTAAAATAGCCTGCTGAAACATGCTTGCAGAAATGTATACGGGTGGGGAACATGATACTCGGATCGTCAAAAAGAGACGGGGTTATGGCTGGCCTAGTGGAATTTGGCAGGTGCTAGCTGTTTGGTAGGTGTTCAAGGAACCTCTAGAACCCCACCAAACTGCTAATTCGATTTTAAATATCGAATGATTCTGTTTTGTTTAGTTTTATTAGGAACTAGAGTTGGCGATTCGCTTCACGGTTTCAGTGTTGGAATCGAATCATGAGAATACAACCAGACCCAGATGCGTTGAGCACTATAAAAAAACATTGAAGGAGAACCACACCCTTTCTCGGCCTCTTGACTAAGATTAAGTGTAGTATTTACACGTGGTCATTGACTATATGATATTCAATTAATTTTTTTTGTGAAGGAGGTTGTCACTCATGATAACTTACGACCTGGTCTCTCGGTCGTTGTCCCAATGTTATATTATAAAAACAACCGTGACTAAGAACGGAATTGGAATAGTTCGGTTTGGTTTTGATCATGCCATGGTTTGATTTGTGAGGAAAAACTTATTTGAGTGGCGTCTCCAAACACATATATATGTAAGTGTATAGAGTGACTCGTTCCTACACATTCTAACTCATGAACATTCCAATGAATATTAAAAGTAAGTGCATAAAAAGCATATTTTTTTCTTTTTCAACTCTTTTAAAAATTTTAAATGACTGTTATTCTTTCACTTTTAAAAGAAGTATATTCAACTGAATTTTCAGATACCATATAGGGTGGGTTTTTTCCTGGTTGTCAACCAGGTTAGGTGTCCCTTGGCTAACAGTAACGATCTCCACATTTGACATGTTGGATGGTTATTGCTGGGCTAGTGATGTCGGAAGCAAAGACAATATCAAGTGCAAAGTGTTGCAGAAACTTATCTCCCGATAGTGATTATCTCAGAAAATCTGTCTTCATTTTTTACCAATGCAAAACTCATGAAGAAAGTAATACGGTTTCTGAGATGTTCTATCCCCAAACTCTTTCACAACTTGGGCCAGAGAGCAATTCACCCATCAATGCTTTGAGACATTTCTCAGACAAAACCTCATTCATAATGCTTTTAAAAACCAGACTGAACTATCCAATATTTAGACGCTAGAAACATGTTTTTATTGTTGGAATTACCCACAAAACTGAGTCTAGTATTAATAAGAAATCCTCTTATATATATATATATATATATGTATGTATATAGTGTGTTTAAATGCTCAAATTTCATTCATGTTCAAATCTACGTATCATTTTAATCGTCCTATCTTTGAGGAGAACACTTGAGGTAAAAAACATTTAATGTAAATAGTATATTAAATGTAAAATATAAAAGCATGATTATACTTTTAATTCAAATCTCTATCTTGTTAGTACAGATATTTGAGTAGATTTTAACAAAAATGAAGTTTGAGTATTTACCAATATATATATATATATATATATATATATATATATATATATATATATATATTAAAGAGAAAGAGAGAAATTAATATATACACGGGTATGACACAAGATCAATACATTCTATTGCTCTTAGTTTGTTCTAGTCCTTATCCGTTGATGGAATGTCAAAATTCTACCGATTTAGACCCAGTTGATAACAAATTTATTTTCATTTGGAGTATTCTTAAAAAGCAATCTTCCTTTGTATCACGAATTACCTAATCTACCTTTGTATCAACTTGGCTTTTTATATAGTTTTTTGATTTGTCATGTTACCTGATGATGACTTAAACTAGGGATGTCTATGGGCGAACAAGGATCAAAGCCTCCATTCTCATTTCAAAATCCTGGGCTCTTATCCCCACCTCCTGACTAAGAAGGCTCCTACCCCCACCCCTACATCCCTATAGGGACCCTTTGACATGTCCCCTGTGAACACCTATCGAAGGAGAAAACCTGCACCATGACCATTGTAAACTAATTTTCTTATGTCAACACATCAAGAATCTATTAAACTAACTGAAATAACTTCAAGTTTACAATGGTCATGGTGCAGGTTTTCTCCTTCGATATGTTGACAGGGGACCTGTTATCCCTATCCCAACCTCAATCCTCATCGGGGATTTCCCCACTCTCCCATTTCCATCCCATATCTCGTTTTCACTCCTCAAATCCGCTCCATTTAGGTATGAGTAGCAAAGGCTTCTCTCCCATGAACACTCCTACATGAAACACCATGTATACAACATCAACATTTTTAGTAGTTTTAGGTTGACGTAACATGCATGTGATGATGTGGTGATAATATGTAAACATTTTATATATAAAACATAAACAATGTTAATCTATTAGCACTTAATTGTTCTAACAACTCAAACCAATGGTTACTAAAGTATCAAAGAAAAAAAATGAAAGAGGCTTCCTTTTGGTTTGATGTTTATTTTAGCACGAAACCAGAAGAGTACTTTCACATGAAAAATAAGATTCTTTCTTTTCGGGCTTTGAGAAACAGATGTATTATCAAAAAATTCTCCTTCTCGTGTGCAATTTTCCTCCTTTGATTTTATTTTTTTACTTCAATAGCAAATTGCAAGATGGTAAAGTCATGGGACGACTATAGTTCCTCTCTTTAGTGGGCCAAGTCAAAAGAACCTCCAAGTCCAAGTCCCAGAGCTTCCATGCTACATCATGGAATGCCCTATTCTTATACTTTTACCCAGTTGGTAGGATCTTTTTTTTCAGTACAACAGGGAGGCCGAAGCCAATGCACAGACCTGGTATCGAACTGATGATCCTTGAGTTGCGAGTTGAACCCCCTCCCAGCCAGGTGAGCTATTGCTCTTTGTGCAGTAATAGGACAGTTTTTATTTGCGAGATTTTATCAATTCAAAATCGAAACCAAGTCTTTTCCCACTCAAAGCCGGTTGGGCCACAATGGTCAAAGATTTTTCATGTCCGACTCAAGCAAGAGTTCGAGCCTTGCTACTCTCCAAGGGCCCATTTCATGCGCAAAGAAGGCATGCTCTTAGTGCAGGTTGCAATCACCAAAAAACTGAAGTCCATGACAGCAGCTAACTCCATTTTATGTGTGGAAAATTCTTCATCAAGCACCATTTGGCATTGCAAAACCATCTAAACATTATATTCCTTCATCTTATCTCAAAGGAAAGAAACTCACATTTGACATAGCGAGAAGTGTCAATTTTTGTGCCCGAATCCTCATGCCGTTGAAAGAACATCCAGACCAAAACCAAGAATTTTCCTCATTCAGTGGAGTCGACTTAATCGTCATTGAGCTTGATCCTGTGCCATATTAGTATTATGTGGCATGCACCTGCTTGTTTTGGCAAAAAGTAAGGAACTTGCAATTAAATCACCCAGGGACCCTGTTCAAAAGAACAAGCTGAGGAGCAATGAGGGTGGAAATTTGGGTGCTCAAAGTACTGTTTTTGGTGTCTTAATAAATTCCGATTATAGAACACTTCTGAAGCACTCTATTAGCTCCACTTTAACAATTAGCAATCTTGCCAAGAAAACAAGCCTACATCATTGAATTTTTCACATGCAAGTGTCCTCATAACCAAGCTGTAAACTGAATCCTGGACCCATGGTGAGGTAAAGTTATGACATGACCACACCCTGCCTAAAATGCTCTACTATGATAAAGCTCGAAACACATTTTTGCTCCCAGTGAGATTTGAACATTACCCTTTTCATACTCGATAAGAAATATAGCAATAACTTCAATCCAGTATAAAACTGTAAATAACAGTTGTCCATTGAAAACGCACAAAAGCCTCATCCTCAAACATAACAGAAGTCTCGTCCTCAAATCTTTCTATTTAAAAGACCTATCTCATGTTCTCATGTCTCAAAATCCACATTATCTCCACCGAGTTCAAACTTCCACAGAGAGAAAATGTGTGACGAAATTTTAGGCAACAATCCGATCAACTCATGCCTAGCCTCCAGTCATTCCCACAGAAGGTTTTGCATGGTTCGTTTGACGAAGAGCCTTGCTGAAGTTCATGTAGTAGAAAACATTGAGAATCATAGTGAATACAACAAATGCAGCACCAGCAGCAAATACTCCCTTACGCAGAGATTCACATGACCAACCTCCAGCGTAAATCTTATGCCGATATTTAGTATGGTAAGCATTCTGTGTTGCACCAGCAATCACACAGATCTCGGCAATCAAGAAAGTTATCCTGCAAAGGACATGAATTAATCAAAACAAAGCACTAGACTTAGCATTGAGTAGAAACACCATTAAGTCATTATTGTTCTAATAACATCACGACACCAAGAACAAAAGAGAGACTTACCAAGAACATATAAAGTAGATGATGGCACAAGCACGACTTCCTCCAGGAGCTAGTGGCCTTCCAAAGCACATGCACTTTGTGATACCCATAAGCAGTGATTCACTTGAGAGAAGAAACAAGAAAGAACCCACTCCATAGCCAGTTGCAATGTCTGAGTCGTAAATACAGTATGTCATATTATATTCATCTGTCATTAGCGTACCCTGCATGTGGATGGGAGGCATGATCACATGGCTTGTAACATGCACACGCACATAATGATAGGATTTAATTAGCGGAATTGAAGAATAGACATTAAACATGTAGCTCTAACTATAGAATGTTCTCACTGATCTTGAGTTTTACACCTTAGTAGTTTTTGATATTTCTCTGCATGTCCTCTTTGTTGGCACTACAGATTTCTTGGTTAAAATCAGAATGCTCATTTCTATCTTACGCCCCTATCTCAGTGGGATGTACAGTCATATAAAGTTCTGCCTGTGCATATGCTACTGAGATTTGTTCCCCCTACAAGCACATTTTTTTACCTTGTATCTCTTTCATAAAAACATCAGTTTAAATCACAAAGAAGAGTGATACTATCACTCTTTCTCAAAGTGTAAAGAAACTAACAAAAGTAGAACTTGAACTCCCTTAGAGTTTTTACCAGTCGCCTTTTTGAGTTCAAGTCACCAACATGAAACATGTAATCTAAATCGCAAGGTTCAAAGTCACCAGGGTGTTAACCAGTCACATCTGCCCCAAATAGGAACAAGCCCCAGAACTTGATTAATCAAGTGTAGACACAAAAATGATGCATCCTTCCAAATAAAGTAGACATCAAAACAGGGACTAGGTGTCATGAATGTCCAACTAATGGCCATATCTTTCTCTATATAAACTCTATTTGATACCTAATTTCAAAATGACTGATGTGAGGCTGACATTTTGAGTTCAGCTTGATGACATGTTGAGAAAAGGGTTGTAACACATCAAGGTAAAGAATACTTAATGGGATGCATACGAACATCAAACACATTTGAACAAGAAGTTATGGACTTTTAAGTTAAAAACAAATTATAAAGTAGGATGTCAAAAATTTTGCAAACTAGCACAGGGTGGATCAGATAGTTGAAAATTTAACTTTGCCCACTTCAACAATTTCTTTTTGGTTCCAAAATTAGCAATCAAATATTCAATTATTAAAATAATCCAATGGGTTCCATGATCCGTTTCACGTATTCCATAACTTAGAGGTAGTGTTGTCTGACGCGTATCGTATCGTGTATCGTTGGGCTCCACGATACGGGCGTATCGTATCGTATCGTACTTTAATATTAAAATAATGTAAAAATTAATTAAAAATCAATAAAAATTAGTAAAAAATCGAAAAAAAATCAGGAAAAAATCAGGAAAAATCTGATAATTGCTTTAAATTCATATAATGTAAGTTTAGTACAGATTGAGCATTCAACATTGAACAATTGCATCCAAATTTACATATTTTGAATCCCAAAAATAAAATACAGACATAGTTACATTTTACAAATTGTAATCAGGATCATCAACTAAATAATCTTCATCTTCTCCTTGTTGCAGATCCTCATCATCATCATCAGCCACGCCCACACCTTCTTCTTCAAAATCAAATTCTTCATCTCGATAATGTTGTTGCGCTCATTCCAAATTAATCCAGGCAACGTCTTCTTCTGTCAGGAGGGCATTTTCTTCAGTGTCTTTCATAACCCAATCTTCTAATATATCAAAATTATCCAAACTTATTGGATCGAACTGACTTTCTTCTCTATTTACTTTTTTTAATTGCCTACGACACAAACAAAGATAAACAATTAGTAAGTAATATTAACAATTGAAAACTGAAGTTAAATAATATTGAATTGAAAATTTGAAAGTAATACAACATTACCTTTCACGAAGGCGCATGTTACAACGAATATAAACCAAATCATTAAGCCTTTTGTGTTCCAACTTGTTGCGCTTTTTTGTATAGATGTGTTCAAAAACACTCCAATTTCTTTCACAACCTGTTGCACTACAGGTTTGGCTTAAGACTCTGACTGCAAAATCTCTAAGGTTTGGACAATCACTTCCAAACCTGTTCCACCAAACATCTGTAAAAAAAAATACAAACATTAGAGACATAATAATCCACAGTAATGTAAGATGCAACTTAAATTTGAAAATAAACAATGTACCTGGACGCATCGTAGAGCGGTTGCGAATTGCAACAGGCAAACCCATCAAGTGAAGAGCATTATCATATATCTCCATCTCTCGATGTATCGCATCTACTATGCTCTCATCATGGACTAATCTGTCGATACAATCAATGATTCCTCGATTAACCTCACCGTCCCTTTTGAAGGTTCCTGAGTACCTAAATGATGGGTTTAGATAATATGTTGCTACATGAATAGGCTGATGCAATTGTTTATTTCATCTACTATCAATTATTTTCCACATGGGAACATAATCTCTCTTTTTTCCATTAAAATTATTTCTGATGGCTTCTTTTGCCCTGTCCATGGCTTCATAAAGGTAGCCCATAGATGGTTTCTCCTCGCTATCAGCAGATCTCAAAACTTTCACTAATGGACAAGTAATTTTCAATAATCTGACACATGCATTCCAAAATGAACTTCTAAAAACTGTTTCTGCAATCTCATTCAACTTTCTATTTCTTCTGTTTTGAGGCAACTCTGCAAATTGTTGCCACTCATCTGAGGAGAACATTCTCTTCAAAGTTTGCTTCTGTCTCACAATACTTTGTACATATAAGAAGTTTGTTGCGAACAGAGTTATAGCTGTGCAAAGAAGCTCTGCACCTTCTGTATATCTCCTCATAATACACAAAACAAATAAATAGTTGTAAATGAATTTTGTAATATCTTGGCAACACTCAGTTGCTGCCTTTATTTCATCCATCTCACCAATGTCCTCGAGGATGAGATCTAAACAATGGGCTGCACATGGTGTCCAGTAGAAAGTCCCATAAATATCAGCTAACTCCTTCCCAGCTGCTTTGTAGTTAGCTGCATTATTTGTAATCAATTGGACCACATTCTATAGCCCAACCTCCTGTATAATCTTATCAAATTCTTCTCGTAGGATCTCTGCAGTGTATCTCTCCTCTGACATGTCTAGAGATCTCAAAAATATGAGTCCTTTAAGACAATATACAAGAAAGTTTAGCAATGTCCTTCCTCGCCTATCGGTTCATCCATCTGCCATAATAGTGCATCCTGTTTCCTTCCACGACCGTCTCAAAGTCGAACAGTATTGTTGCACTTCAATTACGGTCTGATCTAATATCTTCCCTCTCAACTTCTGATAAGAGGGCATCTTATATCCTGGACCAATGTTTGCAATTGCATCTGCCATTGCTTGAAAATGAAAACTATTTGCTGCATTAAATGGAATGCATGCATCATAAAACCATCTTCCCACTGCAAGGTCTGCCTGATCATGCAGTTGTTCTGAAGCCATAGCAGCACGAATTCCTGGTTGAGCACCAGGTGTAGTGGAAGGAGGAAAGAACGAATGTATGCTAGAAGAAGAAACTCTTCCTCTACTCCTTCGTGAACTTCCTCTTCTGCCACCTCCAAAGTCTTCAGCTGCAACCCTCTTTCCTCTAGTAGGTGCTCGTGTACTGCTACTATCAATCTCTGTTCGAGCATATGAAGGCAAACTATCAGTGAATCCAAATCCAGTGGCAGTAGCATCATCAACTTCTTCATACATCTGAAAATCATCCTTTTGTTGTCTCCGTTCTTGTATGTTCTCAATCATCTGTAGGCATTGCCATTTAATACCTTCTGGCAAACTTCTAACTCTGCCTGTGCATGGAGCAACTTCTTTCCTGGTTCCTGCTAGGTGGTGTTTCAACCTTGAAATTCCACCACTAACTACCTTTTCACAAAATAAGCATCTTATTTTTAACCTTGAACCCTCAACTGGTATACCCCACTGCCATGCCGGATCATCAGACTTTGAATGAGAGTCTTTACCATCCCTTCCTGCCATCTCAATGGAGTACTTTAATTCAAACAAAAACCTGAAAATAAAAACACTTCATAAATCCCCCAATCTTCAAATAACACTCAAATCAAGTGTCTCCCACTTCATGAATGCAATAAAAATCGTATACACAGTTACACACACTTAATAACTTCATATTTTATCATTAAAAAAAAAACCGAAATAACACATAAAACAACAAATATAAAGGAAAATAATGAAAAAAATATTAAAAATATACCAAAATCCGAGTTTGGAGGCTTGCACGGGCACCGTAGGGCACGATTTTGGATCTTTGAACACTAATGTGGTGAAAATCGGCTCTTAGGGAGCTTGAGGAACCCAAGAAGAGAGAGGAAACCCGCAAAAAATCGCGGGTTTCAGTCGGCCCGGGACCCTTTATAAGGGTCCCAGGGCACCGTATCGCCCGTATCGCACGATACGGTGCGATACTGTGGGTTTCACGATACGGGCCCCCGTATCGTATCGTGGGCACGATACGATACATATCGCACCATATCGTACGATATGGTGCGATACGGATAACACTGCTTAGAGGCCAAACAAGCCCTTATGTATTCATTTTTTTGTCTTGACGGTCTCATATTATGAGACAGGTTTCTCGTAGGTTTCTTAACTGAATCGCTCACGTTATTCCATGTATAAGTTCATTCATGCGAGTTTCATTCATTCAAGACGCACGCTGGTCCGATGTGAGAAATCTTCAAACAGACGGGCATGCAATTATTTGGATAACTAAGGAAAGAAGTGCAAGAGATTTAACACAGAAAGGATGCTGGTCATCACATACTCCCTCTATCAGCACAAATAGTAAGCTTTTCCCACAACCGAGAAGTTCCCAATTTTGCAATTAATGACAAATACTAACAACCACAGCGGATTTGGATGTATAAGGTAAGAACTAAGACATACACAAACAAAAACCAAGCAGCACGTGCACACATACGCAAGCACACACAAGCGACAGAAACATACACACGCTCGCACATGCTCGCGCAGTGAACTGAAAGAAAATATCAGATGCACAAACAGAAACCCAAAAAGAATTAGCAATAGAAACTTTTCCAAAGAGAAAAATTGTCGCATCACAGCATGAAGAGAATGACTAAGAAGAGAGCCAGAAAAAGAAGACATAACTACTTGGCTGTTTTGCTGTCAAAACTGGACGCAAGAACGAATCTGTGGATCTTTAAGACCAGGTTAAAACCCCATCCGATCAAGATTAGAGCAACCTAAGAAGATGGTAGTTCAGTGCACAAAGCTTTCTCTAGCCCACTAGAGGTTTTCTAGAGAGCCATCAAGTCACTCACATAGAGTATTTCAACTCAGATCAGTATTGATTCCCAACGAATCCCATCTAATAATGAAGGATTACAGCTCAAATATTCCTCGTCCATCATAATGGTGGATCAAAGATAAAATCTGTTATTTTCTGCTTCAGAAACAGAGTGGTGCCGACCATTTTCCTCGACCCTTCACAAGGTACAACATCAGCAGTTTCGACCGTAGGTAGCGTAACGCAAACCAGTTCAAGCGCATCGCCACTGTCCGAAATTGAAACTCTAGTCCATACTTAACATAATCAAGCGACATAGCCACAAAGATCAAAGACAACTACACCCTCTATTGCAACATTTGTAGCGGATGCAGATTTCGTGCAGTGAGAACACTACAAGAAGCACAAATGAACTCCGCCCGAGTACTTTCTAGTGCAGAGGGTTTTTGGATTTGAACAGATTAGAATCAGGAACCCCAGATCTTTACTTCCATGTCCTCATTTACCTTCTTTACGTTCTTTCAAGTGAAAAACAGAACAGTTGAGAGTGTCCAAAGGAACCCTCCATCCGAACAACACCACTCAACATTCTCAGAAAGATTCAAAATAAAAGACGGCAGGTATGTGAACGAGAGAAAGACTTACGACGCTGCGTCTCCGCTCGGCGGCAATGGCGAAGCCAAAGGCGAGGAGGCTGAGTATGACGACGATGATCACCACAAGGCTCGACGCTTTGCCTTTACCCATCCCTCTCTCTCTGCGCTATAGTCTAGAGTGCTCCTGCTTGTTTTCAGTAAGAAGGGAAGAGAAGAGTGGCAAACAAAGTAAAGTTGGCAAACCGACAGATCCCCATCTTCCTGATGCAACTTTTCCTTTTATATTATTTAATCTCTTTCTCTCTCTCTCTCTTGAATTGATGACCAAACCAAGCTAGTAGTGCCATCGGGGAAGGGTTCTACGGTCTTACTGTAACCTTGTTTGATTATTTGTCATTTCGATTGCATTGTTGGAAATCACGCTTTCCTCGCTGTCTTCAGTTCTTTTTTACCTTGTCTTGTTGGTGGTGCCGCTCAATTTTCGGGACTTTACCTGCACCATCTCCTCCAACGCCAGTCACAACTCTCGACCGACGTACGTCATCCTAAGTTTGCCAGCGGGGTAAATTTAAGAGAAGACGAGACTCTTACGTCAATTCCACGGTGAGCAATACCATGAAACGAGACGAGGATGTACTAACTTTTTGTTTTTGTTTATCGTGGGGGTGAACAGCCAACGGTTACATGGTGAGCATTGTATTACGTGATTCATATGTGCGTACCTTTTTTTTTACATACATCTTTTTTTCCCATTTTCTCAAAATACCTTCATCCTTTTCTAGTATTTATACTTGAGACAGAAATCAGTATTTACATAAATACTCCCGAGACAGAAATCAAGAGCTTCTCTCTCGTGGTGTGGTAACCGATTGTCACCCTTCATTTTTGTTTGCTTTTTCATCCATTCATCGCTTTCTGCCTCACTCTAGTCACATATTACTTGATCTATAACTATTTTCATCATAAAACAAATCGAAATTCGTCGAAAAAGACCGAAACATGTGAGAAACTGGAAGAATGAAAAAGAAAAAGCAAGGAAAGAAGAAAATATGATTTCTTGGACCTATTTGAAGGGAGATTCATCAATTTATCGAGCTATGTTATTGATTTTGTGATATTTTTTTTATTTTTTAATCATTTTTATGTAATTTTTACTCAATTTGTTATAAAAAAACTCACTGATGTTTGGGATTTGCTATATATGATATTATAAATTTTATTTTATGCTATGTAGATATGGCTAATAGGACAGGAGCAGAAGAGAGGATACCCCATAGACTATAACGAGAAGAAAAAAGTTGACCCTTCATATAATGAGGAGGATACATCAACCTCAAATAGTGACATCAATATTGCACGTAGTGAGGATGAGAGATCTCCTGATAAGCTAGGACTATTCTTGAGCTTTGAAGATCACATTACAAGATCTCTGAGAAACAAGTAATTTTTATTTTTAGTGTAATTTTATATTTGATATTAATACTCTTTATTCTAAATCACTATGTAAATGTATATTTGCAGACAATATAAGAAGTGGTAATAACTGTTGACAGAGTGTGACCAGTAAAGAGGATGGATGTGAGACCTAGTAATTGGGTTGATTGGACATGTGGATTTGCTATACGAAGTGATAGATTATGCATTGCTAATTATTTTTATCGAGTATTGTTAACCAGACATAAACAACTTCCACATAGTATGGGTGAGATGACTATCACACTTCACAATATCCATGAGATACTTGATCTTTCAATGGAGAGATAACTAATTGACTTGACACAAGATGATTGATAGAAGCAAGAAAGATATCTTGAGTGATATATTAGATATGATCATTGATGAAGTTGTATGTGATATTAAGTTTGGGGCTATTAAGTTTGAGGTGTTCCGAACTAGTTTTTGTAGAACGGGAGTAAGTAACAAAAATAAGACTTTATGTTATTTGTTGTATCAGTTAGGGTGTATGTTATATTAGGAGAAGTCTACAAATAATGCTCATGAATCTAGTGACATATGATGTATGAAGGGTTGACAGTTATGTATGGTACAATAACATTAGCCAATTTGTATAAACAACTAGAGAAGACATCTCGAATAGAACTACAATAACTTCATGAATATATTTCTTTTGCTCTAAGTAAGAACATGTATATTTGTTGTTTGCTATATATCTTTCATATGGTTATTTTCATAACTTAATAATTTATATGTTTTAATTGTATGTATGAATTTATGAGTACTTCCCAGTTTTCAGAGTTAGTATGTGACCAAAATGACTGGATGAGAAACCATGAGTAAGCTGATTGATGAGAAGTATGTATGTCACAGGTAATTTTTTATCGATCGACTTACTAAATACAGCAAGCAATTGGATTTAATGATAGCAAAACAAGTATTTTATGAAATTTTAACTATATTCTTAATCTTTTAACTAAACACAAGCTTGTATGTTATATATTTTTACTTGTTATTTTGTGTCATGCAAATTCATTGGCAATAATATAGTTCTGTAAAATAATTGGATTGTAGTAAATATAAGTTGTCCATACATCACAGATGTATTCATTGTGTAGATGTAGTAGAACCTCATATGCAGATCATATAATTTATAAGTTTGGTCGTCATTAAGCTATCCTAATTGCACCGATAAGGTCTTTTGCTATATTGTACTCTATCTACTCAATTTTTCTTCAAAAGCATGCCATTAAAGATACAAGCCTAGAGAGTGTACCCAATATTACTACATTCAACTTCCACTAATAATCTACTATACTCTCTCCTCTCAATAAAAATGGATAGTTTATCTTCTTTGCACCCATCCACCTAGTACTTTCAATATCAATATTTTCATTGGCCCTATATTTATCACTATTTTTATACCTAAGTCATATCTTGCTTGTTATACATTTTTTCTTCAAACAACTAATAATTATAACATTGTTATACTTCCTTCCAATTAGTTTTATATCCTCAATAAGTTTATTGTAACTTCTAAATACATCATCAATCGCAAACACAAGTGAATAGTAAGGTATCATAATCACAATCAATAAATTTATTTTCTACCTCATTTGGTAACTAGTTCTCTGAATCACTTTAATCATATGTACTTTCGTTCGAGTTATTTATCATTGCATAATATATATGGATATCAAGTTAAAAATATAACACACCAAACAACTTATATTCGGTTAAAATAGATGCGGTATAGGCATGTCTTTCTTCATAAAAAGATGCACTTGGGCCGCGACTCCTCTTAAAGAGATAACTGCATCTCCCACTTAAGAGGAGACGCGACCCAAATACATTTCTCCTTAAGTGGGTTCTATTGTGTCTCCTCTTTAATGGAAGACGTGACCTAGGCATGTTTCTCCACGAAGAGAGACACACTTGTACCATGTTTCGACGCAAAGTTACAACGACTAATGGGATTTTACCCAAATCTGAAAATCATCTTCAAACATTGGAAAACCTAGAGAAATCAGGCAAAACAATGAAAATGCATTGATCTTACTAAAAACCAACCTTTCAAATTCAAGAAAAATAAAAAAATAGATCATCTTGATCGTCTCTTTCATTTTCTTTTTTATTCTTTCTTGGTTCGTTTGATTCCAACTAGGTTCATAAGTAACTAATCAGTGATAGTTGGTTGCGAATAAGGCTATATCAGTTCACTATGGATAAAAATTGGTTGCTAGAGTAAGAGGAAAAATCATCAAAATTTGCTCTTAAGAAGAGAGAGAAAATGTATTTACAAAATTGTACAGTAAAAAGGATGTGCAAATAATAATGTCGAATGATTCAACCTCATGTGTATATAGTAATTTTAAATTTTTTATGAGCATCAAAAAGTATAAAAAATATTTTTATTGCACACATGCTACCCAAAAGCAATGGTGAACATATATATATATATATTATTTATTTTCTTATGTAAGAGCAGGGCAATCTCTACCCACCCTGCTCTTACATGGCTCACTCAAGTTCTCAAAGGAGAAACCCACCCCACCGTTGGATTGGGTGAGGCAAAGAGAACCTCCAAGCTTGGTAGGGTTTAAGGCCTACTCCATATATATATATATATATATATATATATATATATATATATATATATATATATATATATATATATATATATATATATATATATATATATATATATATATAAAATATTTTTAAATACATAAAAATATTTAAACATCTTCACGGTTGATCTTCATACCAATGATAGAGATTTGTGTAAATGTCAAAGTACAAAAATATAAATAGTACTTTTAATTCAAATCTCTATCTTGAAAATGAACAATGAAAATGTTTAAGTATTTTTATTTATCTAAGAACCTTATGCATTTAGTCATCTCTCTCTATATGTATATGTATGCATTATTTATTTATGTAAAATATATGTGCATCATATCAATATATATTTATATTATATACACTGAGTATATATTTTATGCATGCACGTGCACACACACACATATATTATATAAGTATAAAGGTATATATACATATAATCACTTAACTTAATAATATTAAATACCATAATTAGATTTTGTTTTATGTAAGACTTATGATATCAATCTTTTAAATTACTTTTTACTGGAGCGGGTTATACTCGAATTGGTGCAGGAAGAGTGCGGGATTTAACCGAGAAGATGCATAGGCAAAACAGGGTGGAGTCTAATTGGAGTCTTCTATGGGTGGGGCTGGTGCCAAACCTGTCCCACCTCACCCTTTGCCACCTGACGTATCCAAATTAATGTTTGTTTGCTGGTTCTTTTTAACTTTTGGAATTCTGAGTGGGACATTTTTCCACCTCATATTAATATTAATATAGATCTGCAACTGATGAAATGACTCGCAACATTACATTTAGGTTTACATTTGAGAACAGTTAAACATGGAATTAGTGTTGTAAGTTTTGCTTGCTTGACGACAATAACTCACATAACAGTGCATAATCTTTAATTAAACATAATTATACCACCAAAGACACCATTCTAGGGTTTCCTGATAAAGTGTTTGATATGGTTTTCGTCGTGAACGCTTTAATCATTGCATGATGGTTTTCATATAGTATAGGGCCTTTCAAATGGCAAAGTTGAGTGCTTCCATAATGCTCCAGGCAAAGTACATATCATTAGTGTTACAGGCTTGCCGTTTGATTCTATCAAAACTCTCCTGGATAGGTTTTGATTGCCAGAAACCCATATGGGTCATGCATCAAACTCTCTCTGACCCCGACTTGCCAATCATGTACAAAAATCAGTTTGATTGTGTCAAATTTTGGCTGAAACTGCTATGGAAATATTTGGTTACTGTAGCAGAGAAGCATGTTCATCCTCGTCTCTGGTCTCTCTCTCTCTCTCTCTCTCTCTCTCTCTCTCTCTCTCTCTCTCTCTCTCTCTCTCTCTCTCTCAGTTTGTCTTTCGGCTGTAGTTCTTGACATTTGCTTGTAGTCACCATTCGAAGCCATATTTGCTAGAGACGAGTACACGTCGGTTCTTCAAAAGTTTTTGGTACAGATCAGTTGAAGCAAGGTAATTCGGAAATTTCTCCCAGAAGTTTTCCACCGACACTGATCTGAGTTTTCAGTACACAAATTTCTGGTATGAGTTTCTAATGAAATAATATCAGCTTTTAAAAGTATACATCTGCTGGTATTTATATTTATATGCGTGTCTCTGTTTCTATAGGTAATCTTCATTGTTGATAAATTTCTTTTCTTATTTTTAGATTTCATGAATGATAAGAGGCATCTTTCAGGACCCAAAATTAAAGACAGGTCCGAATTCTCATAACCCGAAGCTAAATTAAAATGCCAAATTAGCTGATACCAATATAGTGTCAAAAAGGGAAAAACAAACGAAAGAGGCTTATATGGTTTGAAGAAAGAGCCCTGTGAAGTCTATGATGGGTCTCGGCTTATGTTAGATGAATAGCACCGGTGGGAGTCGAATTTTGGTTTGGTGGCTCAAACTGCCATGTTCATAGGATGGCTTCGTCTATTGTGAGAACTCAAATGTACCCGGTTACTTTCGCCGCCACTGGACCATGTGGGAGATGCCCGTGTTTGGCTGCACTGACGCCATGCAAGTCTTGAGAGAGATGGAAGAGGCCAAGGAGTACCTGGCAGCTTCGGCCGGACCATCGGCTTCCACAATGTTCGCCGAGTGCAGTGCACCCATTTCACTATGCCTACAACTAAGTGGTCTTATGCAACAAGAGTCCAGGGTGACCCCTTATTAGCTACCTTTCTTTTCTCCTGCCATCTTCTTTCCTTTCTTTTCCTTTTCCTTTAGTTGCTGCAATTCTCTGGCCATGGATGACAATTGCGGTGCTGTTGTTAATTGTTTAGCTTTGTGAATGATTAGGATTTCTTATGTGTCAAATTAATTGGATCTTATTAGGCACATAGTTCCTAATTTGGTTTGCCTTTGGCATTAGATGCCTAAACAAAATACAAATCCAAGTCTAGTTGTGCCGATCCAATAATGAGATTCAAACACACATCCAGTGTCATCCGTATCGCACTGTATCATACAATACGATACAATACATATCATATCATGTGACTCCACGATATGATACACCAAGTTGTATCGTTAAAAAAAAGTTATCAAGTTGTATCGTACGATACAACATGTATCTCATGATAAAAGACGTATCGCCTATATCTAAGCCTTTATAATTAAAAAATGATCTGAAGGAGACCCACCATTATCTACTGGAACTGGGTGGAACCCATATGTAACATCATTCTCTGTGCCGACTTCATAGGGTTTGTTCACCTTATCAACTTCACCAGCGGATTGGAGTACAGGTCGCTCGCTGGTGGATCAAACATCGACTGGAGCGTGTCACCTTATTCTTGCATATCCCATCCAGGAGAAAGATATGTTTAGCCTGCCCAGTCGATTCATGACTCTTTAGGAAGAAAATGAAATTGGAAAAAGATGACAGAGTTGTGCATTTCTTGTTCATGGTGCTATTAATGTTCATGTGCTTTGCTGCATAATGAGTTGGAAAATGAGGTCTTAGGTTAAAAAGCTCTTGAATTTTTAGAAATTTTTTCAATTTTTATTATTAAAAAATGATAAGTACAATATGATACGTAACCAAAACGATATACGATATGATAGGATATGAACAACACTTCACAGATAAGATATTTTCAGCACAATAGGAACCTTCTAGGTAAATGATCTTAGCTACTGGTGGTTCGGTTCTGTTTTGACTCACGATGAGTTCATCCACGGTCGATTTGTAATCTAGACGAACTAAATGCAAGCTCCTTCTTAAGCTATACAAGCTGAACATGAACAATGCATGTTTGACTCAGATTGGCTGGTGTTAGCTTGTCGAGTTCAAGAAAAACCACGTTAACCCAATGAATGGGTTGCTACAACATGACCTGAATGATCTTTTGTTTTAACAAGAATTTTTTTTACATATTTCTAACAAATAATTAATTTTTTCTACTAGAAGTAATTTATGATAAGATACATTTTATTGAGGTTGTATCAGGTTTTCATGTCGTACCCGAAATTGCTGCCTTAATGGGAGCTCTTCTGCATTACTTTTCAGGTTGTGTTTGTGTGAGATTTTCGTGTTCTGCTCCATGAAGATAGACAAAGACTGGTCATTCATCATGGAATCTGCCTACCAGGAGCACGTTGTGCCAACTTGGGTCTTGGATCCAAGATCCAGGAGATCGAAATTCGGAAAGCATAATATTTCTCCATGTACATATTAGATATGATCCGGATTTAGTTCACATGTAATAGTTGGTGTATGTATAATGAACCTTTAAAATTATGAGCATAGTGTATGAGAACTTGATTTCATTGATTCATCACATGCCTAAGTACAAATATTAGGCATCTTATTATATATGGCTGGCTTCGTAAATGAGACGAAGGGAACAGAATGCCTTGTTTATCAAGTCAAGATCTTGGTTTATGTTAGTCCAATCAATTCATTTAACCCAAGCAAACATGAACAAGTGAGCACAAGCTGAGTTAATCATGGTTTGAAGCATGAAAATTGTATTTCCATATAATTATGTAATTAACCAATAAAGTTATATCAATTCCTGTACAAATACGCGCATACACGAAGATGTAAATTTCGTGTTAGACTAACGTGTGCAACCGTAGAGTAGCCTACCATGTGACGATCTAAATGGGTTGGACTCCCGGAAGATCCATACGGTATGGATTTACAGAACAAGTGTAGTTGAATGAAATGTGAGGTGCATGTTGGTGATCACAATCACCTGCAACGCGCTATCGGCGGATCACCGGAGTTGCTTGGTCTCCCTTACTGATGGTTCTACAAGCATTACAAGAACCTTGATCCACAACCTGACTTAAAACACATCTTACTTAATAAGACTAAAATTCAAATCAATTTGGATGAAATTTAGGACTATGTCAGGTTGTTCTCATGTCAGCCGTGGACCTATTCATGACACGAAACGAAGTAACACGATTCCAACACGACCACTATTAGAATATTCACAATTTAGGACTATGTCAGGTTCATTTTATTACACTAGAAATAAAATACCAAGGCTTTACTAGCAAGCCTACTGGTGGAGCACGTCGGCTATTAGAATATTCACAATGTTGGAGGGGCGCAGAGGAAAGAATGAACACGGCACACGACCGTTGTTGATACCGTACCAAACTGATTCTCCTAACAATTATATAAAATTTAAATTGGCGTTATAATACAAATATAATTTCAGTTGCATATGTATAAAAAACACTCAATTGCATGTGTAAAAGTTTAAATATTCCATTCTTATTTTATGGATTCATGCCTTTTATATATGTCACAGTGAGACCCATCTGTCTCCTCTAAAATAATAAAATTACACTTTCGTAAATTGTTTTTTTCCTTTAGTAAAGAAGGATATGAAGACAACACTCGATTTTCTGTCATTAAAATGGGTCGGCTGGTCCGATCCCCTTTGAGTTTGGTTCTCCACAGCTAGAAGACGCAACTTCACGTTTTGGGCATGTTCGTGTGATAAACTTGGGTATTCATGTAAAAAACAGGTCAACCTGAACTTGACTGGCTTTTCTTTTATATAGCATCGAGTTGACAGAATCACAAGCTGTTTGATGTAATGTTTGAACTTTGAAGTAGCAAACCGTTTCGTGCTTTGTTTAGGGATGTTCATGGGCTCGTGTTCTCGTAGGTCTCCGTGGAGGCTTGTCGGAGAAAGTAGGACGCTCTCAAGCACTTATTGGAGTCCAATTTTTATTTGAAAAAACTTTAATTTATGTGAATGTATTCAAATTCGAGCACATTATTACGAATGAACGCGTGAAACAATGATCACGAGTTCATGAATTAAAAAGAAGTGATATTTTTTTATCATCTCGCATGGTTTGTCTTATTTTCAGATCAGTAAAATGGATGAAAGAAGTGGTCGGAACCGGGTTCGTAGGACTGAAACCTGCTATCATCGTTTGTCTTATTTTCATCTCTGCCTCCCGTTTTTATTCTCCAAATGTGTCCCATTTGAGACGGATTCCCACGAGGAGCAGGAATTCCCCACACAAACATTCCTAGTTGACGTCTTCTTGAGTTCGCACTTAAAATAGGTCACCTACACACCACCCAATTTTCGTGTCACTTTAGTGGACGTTTTGTGTTCAGGTTTCCACCTCGTGTATGAAATTACCGTAGCTAGAGGAATGCGTTATAAATCGCTCGTAACTTGTTCTTATACGCTTATGCTTGTGTTCAGCTTCGTCGAGAAGCAAGGCAATATCCACTTTGTTCCACTTAATTCACCAGCCTCAAGCTCCCAAATGCAAAAGAATGGCGGTTTGAAGTCCAGAAGCTCATGTTTGATTGGATCTGGACCTTTTAACCATATCCAATAACCCAAAAAATCTCATAGGCTACGTGATCCGTGAAATGGGTCCGGGTCGGATTTCCTACAAAGAGTCTTGGCCCAGCGGAAAGCGACCTGTCTTCTACAGCTATTAACGGACTTTGGATTTGTGCCTTGCTAAAACCAAAACCCACACTCAGACAGCTCATTTTGCGGATCAGGGTGGTTCAGCAAGATGCACTTTGTGGTGTATCGTACGGCTTCATCCTTTCAGTTTGGCTCTCGCTTCTCCACACTTTCTGATCCGGATCAGACCCAATCCAAATACATATAATAGGTCCGAAAATTCAAAATTAGAATTGTTTTTGAACCGGAACCGGAGAACCCCATGTGACTACGAATTATGGACAACCGTATCGTACGTAAGATGCTCCTTCAAATAAGAAGCCTCATGTGACCATCCATCATTGACAATCCCTTTCTCTCTCTCACTAACAACCGTATTGTATTTCGTATCGCACTTGTTCATGATATGAGAGGACTCGGATTCGGAGGAGACACGAAGATGCTACTCATGACACGAGTCTGTGTTTTTGCATGCCGTACATGGGTGATATCTTCGTACTTTTTCCCCTCGCTCGCGTGTGGAAAGAGAGACGTCATCTCGCCCACTGTAAGAGAAAAGAATTTCGGCGAATCGGGAAAAGGCAGAACAAGCGCGGAATACCAACCAGGGAATCACTGATCCACAGAATCAGAACGGTACCGCAGGAAACCAAAATGCGGTTCGGTATTCGACCCGGAGTGAAGCTCCCCCACCATCTTATCCGCCCACCGTCTAGTAACCCGAACATTTCGTTTCGGGTCCAAGTCTATGACCTGACAGGTCCCGTTCTTACCGATTCAACGGAAAACAAGGGGCTGAGACTTCGTGTCGTCCAACTTTTCTTAAACGAGAATTTTGTTGAAAGGTCCGGTTCTTCGCGATTCCACTGGAAACGGGGGGACTAAGATTTTGTGTGGTCGAGAAAGACAGTTGACAATGGGAGTTCAAATCTGTCTTTTCAACATGATCCCTCACATAACAATTGTATCAGTTCAACGCCAAAACGAACTTTTTTTCGCACTTAGAAGGTTAGTAAAGGGGGCAATTTCTACTGGGTACCCACTCCGCCCCGTCCCACCCCATGTAGGACAGATTTCCAAGTAAAAAATAAAAAAAACGCATGTGATGCGATGCGGGGCAGGACTGGATTCAAGATATTCTGCCCGTTTTGCTATATATATTTTTATAAATATTTCACACAATATATATGTTTATATGTATGTATTTTTTATATAAATATAACTATATATGTATAATAAATTTTAATTTATTAATATAAAATACCATTAAAAACTTATATTTTATATAAAATATATAATATCAAATATATTTTTTAAAAAGTTATTTGTATAGGTTAAAGTGGGATGGGGCGGAAGGGAATCGAGTTGTAACGAAAATATAAGAGATGGGTGTGGGTTTGAAATCCCCCCAGACCCGCGGGGCGAGGTGAGGTAATATAAAGTAGATCCTAGGACGAGGAGGGTGTGGGTGAAGTGAAAACCCACTTCACCCCGCCCCATTTTCATCTCTAAGAGAGCTTCTCCTATTTTGTAGGGGATGAGTTGCATTTCATATAATAGCAGCATATGCAACATATTAACATCCATTTTTTTTAAAAGGAGAGGCTGAAGCCATGCGTGCATGCCCCAGTATCAAACTAACAATCATGATATTGCGGCAAAAAGAGGTATCCCATTGACATATTGCGAGTACATCCAGTCAACAATTTTGATACAATTCTTGATTCTATAACACAACTTTTTCATTGTCAAGTATGGCACGGAGGCCAGATTGACGCCCTGAGTATCAAACTCATGACCTCCAACTCTTGACCGGACCCTGTAACCAGGTGACTTATGCTTTGTTGTGCATCACGTTTCGTTTTAGTCAGAAGCCTTTGAAACCCTGATCAAGAGAAGGTGGTTTTCTAGCAAAGAAGATTTCGCAGGAACTATCATGAAAATACCTACAAAACTTATGTTTTGTCCTCGATATCGTCCGAGGACAAAGACGGGGAATTTCACGCAAATTTCCAGTTGACCGTAAACGATGTTTCAAAATTTCCCATAAAGGGCCTTTACTTTTGCTTTTCTGATTTCATCTGAAAAGTTTTCAACCGCTGAGCTGCTAAATTGAAATATCTAGATCAGTAGGGGTAGTACTTTGTAATTTTCTAACTCTTTCTGAATTGAAATGAAAAAAGTCTCTGTTTGAGTCTCGCCTCTCTTTCTCTCTCTCTCTCAATCGTTTCCGCTATCTCGTCCCGTGTCTTCTTTCCTCAGTCTCGTTGGCCTTCCTTATTTTCGGTTTCTCCCTATTTTAGTTTGATTTCTGTTTTACGGGGACCCATTATCTCTCTCTTTGAGAAGAGTGAGGTACGTTTTTTTTTGGCTCTCCTCGTGTCCTAGTCCCTCTTTTTTCTCTTTGATTCCTTATCGTTCCTTGTAGTCGATGAGTTCTTCATCGATAAGTCGATGTTTTCTCCTTCCTTGCCGGTTTCCTGTTTGTTTTTGAATGAGCGACCGTTTCTGTTAGGCTTTCAGTGTCTGAATCCTAGGTCGGACCTCTCTTTCGCACTTTTTTCCTTACAAATGGTGATCTTTTTTGGTAGTTGTGGTGATATCCAGTGGAGTTTGTAGATCTAGGGTTTCTTGAGTTTTTCCTCTGAATTTTGTCGGCAGATCTCGTTTCTTAGGTTGTTTTCCTGAATCCGGGCATGGTTTCCATGGTTATCGAGAGGATCTGGCAGATCTTGTTCATTTTTCCAGGGATTGTTTTTCAATAGGTTATTCTAATGGGAGGAAATCGTTTCTCATGGTGCTTACCGTTCTTTTCTTCAGGCGTGACCGGAGTGATCCCGAAGTTCGGGTTTTGTAAATATAATTAAATGACTCACTTCTGACCTGTATATACATAAGAAAGTTCCTCCTTTCTTTCTCCTATTTGTATTTTTCGTTCTCTTATATGCGTGAGATGAACGGCTTCCAAGATATGGCTGATCTCCGAAGATTTGGGATGACTCTTGCGGCTACAGAGTGCACTCGGGCTCCCCTAGTTTGCCCGAAGCCAAGACGTATCGCTGTCATCAACCACGTTGCTGGGGGAGATCCCGTTCGAACCGGTCGGCACCTAATTGAGTCCAAGGCGGGATCAGAACTTCTGGATATTATTTTTGCCAAGGTGATTCTTTTATTTCATATCAATTAAGTCCTTTATCCTCTTAAAATTTTTCCCTCTGCGAAGGGAAGAGAATTCTTAAGATTGAACTTCATTCATCTTTTCAAAATTTCAGGGAGTGGACGGTGGTGACCAGTCGGTTTCCGGTTCTCCTCCCTACTTCTGCGGATCGCCGCCAAGCCGGACAGCTAATCCTCTTGTCCACAACACAAGGTTCGCGGAAAGGCGCGCTGATGTCATTCCCCCGCTGGTTCCTGCGCCTCCTGTTTCATCTCCTTCTCCTTTCTCTGGCTCTTCCGCCTCCGTCCGGAAGGGATGCTCAACGGCTTCCTTTGATCACAAGCCTGCGGCCGTCAGAATAGAAGGTTTCGACTGCCTTGATCGAGATTGCAGTGTCCCCGCCATGGCCTGATTCTACTAACAACGGCGCGAGATTCCGATCATTTTTTTGAAAGTCAAGGAGAACTCGCAAAACAAAGAAGAGAGAAAGCAAAAAAGAAAAAATTATTTTGAGGAGTCTTTGTGCTTTGGAATCTTCCCTTGTATATATTGAAAGATTGTTGGTTGGTCCGGTCCTTGTCATCATCAAGTTGTACATGAATCTTGGAGATAGACATTTTGGAATAAGGTATGGAAGGGATTCTGTTCCTTTAGATTTTAGGTTAGCCCGGAGGAAAAAATTATGTCTTTAGGGGTCTTTGGCATTTGGGGGAAGTTAGTTTTAATATGGTTCGGTGTTCTTGGTGGTCTGCTAGTGGCTTAATGCGGACTTTTTTATTTGTTTAAGGTTGTAAGCTTGTTTTCAATTAAAATTTGTAATTGGGTGTTGGTGTTTATGTGAATATGTTTTTCTTTTGAATCAATGTGCACACGAAATTCTTGAATCTTTATCGTGTAGTGTTTTGTTTTAAGTTGTACTTCATTAAGGTTTCTCTCTTTCTCTCTTGTCACAAATTTGATGTGAGTGAGGTTAATGGACTATCTTTGACCCGGTGCAGTTTCTTTTCTAGTGTTTTTGGTGTTTTGTTATTTTTTCTCGTTTCAAATTTGATTGTATGAATTACTGTTGTGTGGTTTACTGGACTATCTTTGAGTCGGTACAGTTGTTTTTCTAGTTTTTAGTTATTTTAGTTAATGTGTATTAATATTTGTCAATAACAACAAAAATAGGTTAGGTTGATGTTTGTAACAAATAACTCTGGTTTTAGTTTGGCAGTCCATTAAGCACCGGTCAAAGGAAAAGATGAGTAAAGTGAGGCGGCTACTAAAGGTCTTTTCAGTTGAAAATCAAAGGGTCCTGCGTTTGAATTTATTGTTTTATATACTACGCCGTGTGTTATTCTATATAACCTATAACAGTAGGAAAGAATGCCATTGTATGGTGAGAAACGGTCCTGCGTTTGAATTTATTGTTTTATATACAATGCCCTGTGTTATCCTATAACCTATAAGAGAGGAAAGAATGCCCTTGTATGGTGAGAAACGGGTTCTCAGGTTGCTTTTTTTCAATTATTTGGATTATGGGTGTCATCAAGCTCATTTGATTAAGGTCTTGGCTTTTGAGTTCAACAAGACCGAGCTGAGTTCGGATTATTTTGAGTCAATCTCCAGCACCACGGCTCACTTGCATTAGTGATTTGGATAACTGTACCGTTATCCGATTAAAGGCGCGTATAAAGTTTACGAGAACAGAGTTGGATGAGGGCAAAAGAGTATTTGATGCCAAACTAATCTATAAGTTTGGATGGGCATGTCAATGCCAAACTAATCTGATAAGTTTGAATGGGCATGTCACCGTTACTATGTACTTTTTCATCTCTTCATGACGTACTTGGATGTGCTCGTTTATTACTTATGGAGTTCCTGTTTTGAGTTTTTTTGTTTTTCTTCTTTTAGGGTTTGTACAGATAAACCTTCGAGTGCTTTACGGGATATACTTAAATGACTTTTAACCACGTAAGGTAAATTTCCGCAACTTCAGAAGAGGAAGATTTTGCCAACACCGATACAAGAGGGTTTTATTTGGAAATGTTTAAACAGAGGGTCTTTTAGGTCGAGAAGGAAAATCAGGCTGCTCAACGCTATATATATATGTGTGTGTGTGTGTACAGTTGGCTTATACCGGATCTAGGGTGCCTAAACCCGGCTGAGTGTCCAGGTTGTGGGTTTGAATGGTTGGGTCTCAAATCACCACCTGAGGAAGGAACAAAATTCAGTAGAACATGCCATATACGGATGGCAATGCAGCAGGCTTTTGCAACACCCGCACCCGCTCTGCACTGGGAGCCCTCTAAATAGACCTCGGGCCCACTTCAATATGCAAAAAAATAATTAAAAAATCAATTAATATTATATATTTTACACAACAACAACAACAACTAAGCCTTTTTCCAAAGTAGACAGGGTTGGCTGTATGGATTCCTCGGTTAACTCATAATAAGATAAGATCATTCTTTATTGTTTCTTTTCAACACTTTTATGGTCGTCTTCTATCTCTTTTAATACTTTCAAAATGTAGTTTTTTTATTCTTTCTTAAAGGTTCTTCTTTTGATCTTCTTTTTATATATTCAAACCACCTTAAACGATATTCTCTCATTTTCTTCTCTATTGGTGCCACACATAATTTATTTCTAATAACCTCATTATGTATACTGTCTTTTCTTGTACGACCACTTATCAATCTCAGCATCTTTATTTTTGCCACAAACATCTTTTGTACATGTTAATGATTAACTGCCTAACACTCAGAACATAAAACATGACAGGTCTAATTGTTGTTTTATAATATTTACCTTTTAACTTTAATGATATCTTTTTATCACAAAGAATACCTGATGCTCCTCTCCATTTTAACCAACTAGCATTAATTCTATGTGTAACATCTATATCAATTATTCCATCACTCTGAAAAATTGATCCTAGGTATTTAAAACTTTCCTTTTGGGGAATGCAATGTGTGCCAATTTTAATTTCTATGTCCTCTGCAATAACCAAACGATCAAATTTACATTCCATATATTCTGTCTTTGTTCTACTAAGTCGGAGGCCTTTGCTTTCTAATGTTTCTCTCCATAGTTCCAATTTTCTATTAACTTTTTCCTTAGACTCCTCCACTAATACAATGTCATCTGCAAATAACATACACCAAGGTACTTCATCTTGAATATGTTTTGTTAACTCATCCATCACCATTATAAATAAGTATGGACTTAAAGTTGATCATTGATGTAACCCAATATTAACTTCAAAGAAGTCTGTCGTTCCTTCACAAGTCCTCACACATGTTTTTGTACCATCATACATGTCTCTTATAAGGTTAATATATGTCAATGGGATACCTCTTTTTTCCAAAGTTCTCCAAAGAAGCTCCCTCGGTACCCTATCATAAGCTTTTTCTAGATCAATAAATATCACGTGAAGGTCTTTCTTTTTTGCTCTAAAATGTTCCATAAGACGTCTCAAAAGGTGAATCACTTCAATAGTAGATCTGCTTGGGATGAATCCAAATTGGTTTTCTGTTGTACTTGATACTTATCTTAACCTACGTTCGATAATTCTTTCCCATAATTTCATAGTATGGCTCATTAACTTGATACCTCGATAATTCGCACAATTTTGAATGTCTCCCTTGATCTTATATATGGGTATAAGTGTACTTGCTCTCCATTCCTCGGGCATCTTTTGGTTTTTTCATATTTCATTAAATAGACTTATGAGCCAAGTGATTCCTATTTCTCCTAGTATTTTCCAAACTTTTATAGGAATATTGTCTGGTCCTACCGATTTACCACCCTTCATATGTTTAAAAGCCTCTTTGACTTCATTCTTTTGAACACGTCAGTAGAAATTGTGGTTTATATACTTTTCTGATTTGGCTAACATCTTTATTTTCATTAAAAAGCTTATAAAAATAGTTTTTTCATCTATTTCTTATATCATCATTTGCCACTAGAATTTTTGTATCCTCTTCTTTGATACATCTAACATAATTAAGATCTTTAGTTTTCTTAATATTATATATTTTACGAAAAATGTAAAATCTTGTCTTCGGTATTCTATATTATTAAACTAGAACTTGTTATATATATAGTAATTAGATTATACTTATTATTGATGTTGTTTGTTCATATTCGATTATTGGTTTTTGGGAGTACGAGTGTAATAATATTGTTTTCTGTACATTCTAAAAAATCATTAAATTTTATAAAATTATATTTATGTTACTAAAAATGCAATTGATGAACATGTTAGAAGTGAGTATATATATATATATATATATATATATATATATATATATATATATATATTATACAAACACACATACACAAAACAGGTTTATCTTAAATCCTACTAAAACACATATAAGGCCAGGTAGGTAGAGATTGCGATACCATCCCCAGATGGTCAGCATTTACTATTTTTAGTACCTTAACCTCTATGACAGAGTATATTGACTGCCCATCTGGAAATCTACGGTGACAGTATCCAAGCACCCCAGATGGTCAGCATATGAGCTGTTGTGAAATCTTAAAATCACGTTCGTTTTCAACTCATTAATTACCTCGCTTAGCAGGATAATAATGGAATACGAGCCGTGTTAGAATGGGTGAATGTAAGTATGCTTATTAAAGTAACCTTTCAGAATACAAAAGCTAAAATTTTCTAATTAGAATTTAAGCCACTGTTTTGTTTCTATACCATTTCTTTGAAGTGCCAAGACTTGATTAAATAGTTACATTATATCCACTCAATTAGTCGCGCTAACATGACTTTATTACATAAACATACTTCTAAATACTTGACCAGATGAGCTTAAATGTGTCGAGGCGGTCAAACATGCAATGTGCATGCTCAGCTTGCTGAACTTTTTATTAGTCGAGCTCATGTTTGGTTCACAAACTGAACTTCAACATGCTTTTCACGAACCGAACCGGCTTCGTTTTCTAACCCGCACCCACCGAATGGGGTCGCCAGAAGTAGGACCACCTGGTGGCCGCCACAAAGAGAGAGAATGTGGTAAATGCTCACCTTGTTTATGCTCAAACGACTTAAAATCTCAACCGTTTAATTAATGAATTTAACATTGAGATTTAAATTAAAAAATGTAAAGTGTTATTATATATTTTTCAAGGTACATTTAATACCTTTGATAGTATTTTGCCTAAAGATGGTAATTTCAATAATCGAATGTTTGAGATTTTAAAGTAGATTTGACATAAATGAGTGTGCATGGAATATACTATATATATATAGATAGGTAGATAAATAGGTAATAGTAATTTCATAATGTTTTTCAATACATAATGTTGCATAAACATCTAATCTTTGAGATGATAAAAAAATTATATATATATATGTGTGTGTGTGTGTGTGTGTGCACGACACACACTATGTGTATAATAATACATTATACATTATGCATAATATACTATATTAAGTTAACTATATTATGTATAGTGTATGATATATAATATATTATAGGTTAATTAATTTTAGATAAAACAATAATTATATATTTTGTGTGGGGTGGACAGTGGACTGGGTTTTACGGGGTTTTGTGTGGTGCGGGTGCGCGTTGAGAACCCCATGACCTGTGGAGCCGAGTTTAAAATAAGGTTCGAAAAGCGGGGCGGGGTTAGCCCCCAAGCCCCGCCCCATATTGCATCCTAGTTGCTACACGGTAGCATTACATTCTGCAGGGTCCTCCTTTCCAAGGATTTACCGTATTTATTCCTCAATATATCATTGGGAACCCAAGAGACTACGATTCCTAAAACATTTTTCAGTTGAAATCTAACTTTACTTCCTGGTTAATTAGTAGTTGATCATGATTAGGGAATGTTGGTTCCCCATGAACCCTGCTAATTGGAACCAGTTCGAGTAGCCATTGGGTAGTTTGATGATCACAAACCAGCCTTTCTTCGTCAAGATAAGTTCCATACTGTTGATCTGTTTAAGACTGACGCACACAAAGTAGAATGATAGATCAGGTTGTCTAGAAGTACATGACCGGCTAAAACCCTCGCGGGGATGGGTTACTGATAGAGAATTCTTTTCGAGAGTCACAGCTTGGGGTTACGCCTAAGGTGAATGATGCTCCCGAAAATATAATATGCAGATGAAGTTCAAACCTGGTAGTTGGTATTTCATTTCAGCAACCTATTTGGCGTGGGCAACATTTTGGTAGTTGGCAATATGATCCGTCAAAGATATCTTCTCAAAGAATACGCAAGATGATAATGTTTTGATTGCTGATATCCACATTTAGTATAATCATGTGCATGGCCAGGTCTGTGCACGAGCACGTTGATTCAAACGAAAGATTGGTGTTCTAGAAACTAGGAACAAGTTTC